>CAUYPO010110771.1:0-29533 GCA_963574435.1 Cheirogaleus major
GAAACCAGCCTGAGCAAGAACAAGACCCCGTCTCTACTAAAAATAGAAAGAAACTAATTGACCAACTAAAAATACATAGAAAAAATTAGCCAGGCATGGTGGCGCATGCCTGTAGTCCCAGCTACTTGGGAGGCTGAGGCAAAAGGATTGCTTGAACCCAGAAGTTTGAGGTTTCTGTGAGCTAGGTTGACACCACAGCACTCTAGCCCCGACAACAAAGTAAGACTCTGTCTCAAAAAAGCAAACAAACAAACAAACAACAACAACAAAAAAAAAAACCATAGGGGCTTGCATGCCCTAACATATAGGCTGGTAAAGACAATTATAGGAAATAATATGAATGGAGGAAAACTTTGAAATATGACCAGATGTTTTCTTTCCGTACAGACTGCTGGTTCTTTACCACCTGTAATTTGGGGCAACTGGGCATTCTGCATTTCCCACACTCCCAGGGGACATGGTGCATTTGAATTGCAGACAAAAAAAGAGAGAGAGAGAAAGAGAGAGAGAGAGAGAGAGAGAGAGAAGTTGATCCTTGATTTTTTAAATTTAATGAGAAAGACTATAATTTAATAGCAAATAATTTAAAGTTTGAAAAGTCTAGGAATTTGGGAATGAATGATAGCTTTAAGAGATTATTAAGTGATCAATCTTTTCCCCTTCCCCAACCTAGAAACTAGGTTAAGTTTGGTTGGAGTAGGGCAATTTGAGAGAAAGTGAAGATGGTTGTAGCACTGATGCTTCTCCTGCTAAGAGGCTCCACATTCTTACCCCACCCTCAAACCTGTCTGAGTGTCCTAATTCTAAAGAAAGAATGAGATGCCTTGAAGGAGATTCTGTGCAGCATCTGTGTCCTCATCCCTGGGTCAAGTGTGGGGACACAGCAGGTTCCCAAGTCCCCCAGGAACCAACTGGTTTCCTATCAAAGGACCTCAAGGGCCCCAGAGAGACAGAAGGAGCAACTGAGATAAGGAGCAGAAGTTAATGATTGAGGATCCTGCAGGAAGATATAAAACTCAGAGGATGCTGGTGAGGGCAGGTAATGATCAGAGGTTAAATGCTCAATCCCCACCTCCCATGCTGCTGCTCTCTGTAAACCTGAGAACCTGGCTTCAACCCCACAGAAAAGTGAGTAGAAATTCTGGATTTTGCTGTTGTTGTTATCCATAGCCTGGAGGCTAGAATAAAAATGAGGTTCAGCTACAGGAAAACCACTATATTTTTGTATAGCTGAGCTGGTGAGCTACGTCACCATGAGTAAAGAACCTTACACAGCATCTGGCTGAGAGCAGGTATCCCGTAGTAGCTCCTTTCCCATGACGTTGAATTGACCCTGACATTATCACAATGCTCTCACAGCTCCAAGTTTGGCTATCAGTGGTAACAAAGACAAAGGATTTAATCCTAGAATCTTTGCCCACTGTGGGACTTTCCAGGCCTGCTCTCTCAATTCAGAGCCTGGGAACTGAGACCCAGGGATCCAGAGAGAGACCACCAGACATAGCAAGGTCGCAGCAGAGATAGGTGGGAGCCCAAGTCTTTTGAATTTATGTCCCTGCTCTTCCTATTTGACATGAAGCTTCCCAAGGAGAAAAGCTGGAGATAACTTTGCAGAAGATCATCAATATTTTAAGTGGTTGAAGACAGAGAGGCAAGAGGTAGTTAATTAGTGTGAAGAGCTAATAACAACAGTATGGCCCCAAGGGGAATCCTGTTACTCTCCAGCAGCAGAGAATGAATGACAGCGACATAATAACTTGCTCTAATCCCTCACGTCCCCCTAGGCCCATCTCCTGAAATGTGGTTTCACAGAGTTACTCTTTCATCAAATATCTCCACTGGCTTCTCAATGTCTAGAAACTAAAGTCCATGCTTTTGGCATGGCCATCAAGGCCCTCTCTGGTTCAGCCTCAATGCACTTCCCTAGCCTCAAGGTTCACTCTAGCCTTTCAGGCAACCTCCTCTTCCTTCCCTTACCCGAATCACGTTTGGCCTTCAACCTTTTGCCCAGTCTATAAAGCTCTCTTCCTTCATCCTTCCCCATATATCAAAATTCAACTCAGTTTGTAAGATGCAATTTAGACAGCACTTTCCCTTGATCTCCCAGGACAAAATATATCCTTCTCTGTCCTTTCAGAGTACACAACTAAGAGATAGCGGAGCAGCGCAACACAGAGGTCAGAGCACAGGCGCTTAAGTCAAACAGACCTGCCATTAACTAATTACGTCAACGCTGGGGAATTTCCTAACCTCTCTGAACCTTTAATTTGCAAAATGAGATATTAATATTGTCACCTTTTAAGGGTGAATGAATTACATAACACATAATACCTGTAATGTGCTTGGACAATGTCTGGCACTTGTTTTATTCTATTCATTCTAATACAGCTGGAAAAAAATGGTGCGCATAACTATATTCTAAGGTCTCACTTTTTATCTTGTATCATCATTTTAGTCTACTTTCCCCTTTATCTGCATTATGTGAGCTCCAGGAGGGTCAGATCTATGTTTTGTTCATTCACTCTTCAAAAATCATTTATTAAGCATCAATGTAAGTCAGATCTTCTCCTAAGTACTGGAGATACTGAGCTAAAAAAAGATGATTTCTGTTCTCAAAGACTATACTTTCTATTTAGGGAGAAAGACGCATAGATGTGTATGTCTTCAATACTGTCTTAGACTCTAACAATGATCTATACAAAATGGGTATCTATTTTGTTTTAAAGTCTACCCTTGATGAAGTAGTTTCCTTCTCAGTGTTAAGTATCAGACTAAACAATTTCATCATCTCAATTAATATTTACAACTTGCCAGTGCTCTTCCTATTTTTACATTAGAAAATTGCGCTCTGCTGGATTAAGTAGTTTGTTCAAGGATTCATGGTTAGAAAGCGATAGCACTAGAATTCAAACTTAGATATGCCTGACCCCAGAACTCCTCTCTGTACCACTAGACTGTAGTGCCCCTATTTTTGGAGATTTAGTAATTGCCTATAAATAAACTGATGGGTGAAATAATATTAAAAAGAGAGGAGAACTTTCAGGATTCCATTTTGCCTTTGCCTTCTAAAATTAGAAGCCATGACATTTTTTTTTTTGAGCCATACATCACATTGAATTTTATGAATATTATTTCTCACACGGCTTTTCAAAGTACACTTACAATGCAGTTGCTACCATTTAACTTTGGCAATGCTCAATTAGCCTCAGTCCACACCACTGATTTGTCTCTTGCTTCAAAATATGTCTGTCACAAAGATACCTCACAGCCATGTTGGGCTAAACACATGGTCATCATTATCTTTTACTTAATTCAAAAACTGCATACTCCAAGTATCACTGTTAATAATGAGAGCTACCATAAACATGCACAACCACTATATATAAATAAAATTAAAAGGCAATAAGAACTGGCATTGAATGAGTGTTCACTAGTTGCCAACAATTCTCCTGAATATTTTACACATGTGAACATGTTTGATCCTTACAATGCCCTTTGAGGTCGGTGAGATTACTCCAAAATTACAGATGAAAAAGACTCAGAAAGCACAAGCCTTCTGATCGAAGTCCAAATACGGTAAATGAGAAGCAGAACTGGATCCCAAAGCACATACACTTTAGGGACTGCGTTTCAGACATAAGCACTTACTAGGAAACATCAAGTGCAGATGGTGAGAAGATGAATATCACTCTGAGCAAGGCTCCTGCTCAGTGAGGTACAGTTGGTGAGGGACTGGGGACAGAACCTCTTCTGCATCATAAAACTCTTCAGAGAGAAATCAGCCTTCGTCCTTGAAGGTGTGGTCTCTACAGCGGCCACAACAGAATGCCCACTGCTCACAACAGCTCCAGGCATTGGCTTAGCTGAGCATTCCATTTGGAATGAATCTGGCACAATGGCAAGGGGAGAGTGAGCTAAGCCTCAGTCAGCCTCTTCAGAGAGGACAGAACAGAGACCAGCACAGACCGGTCCGGCTCTCCACCCTGCCTTCAGCTTCCACTTGAGTCTGGGTCAATCAACTATTGGTCAGACACTGTCCTGGGTGCTGAAGCCACATAAGGGAATGATGCTCTGTTTACACTATCAAAAAGTTCACAGGAACTGAAGAATATAAATAGAATATGGTAAGCACAGCAAGAAAGAAACCTAATCTTCAAATGATACATCAAAATATTGGGCCAGAAGACCAATAACCGTATAAAAAGATGCCCAACTTCATTTGTAATCTGGTAATTGTAAATTAAAATTATAATATAATAACCACTTCACACTGACCGGAATGGATGAAAATGAAAAAGTAGACAATACCAAGTATGGGGGTGGATGTGAAATAACTGAAACTCTTATGTCTTACTGGAGTAAATGTAAACTGGTATGGATGCTTTGGAAAACTGTTTACCAGTGTCTACTCAAACATACACATATTCTATTACACAAGTGTACCATTCTTAGTAATATACTCAGCAGAAATGCATATATATATGCATGAAAAGACATGTATAAGAATGATGTTATCATTTTTGTAATACTCCATTACTGGAAATTACACAAATCTCATTAGAATTGGTAAATGGCTTGTGGTATATTCATACTTTGAAACACTACATGACAAAAAGAATGGAATACTATTCTATATAGCAATATAGATGAATTGCATAATAATGTTTGAACAAAAGAAGCCAGATACAAAAGAATATACACTATCTGATCTTATTTGTATAAATCTATTCAAAAGCAGTCAAAAGTAACCAATGGTGCTAGAAGCCACTACCACCTTTGGTGGTGAGGGTAGTGTTTGAAATGGGTGCAAATGTGGTTTCTGGGGTAAGGGTGATGTTCTGCTTCTTGACCCAGGTGCTAGCTAAACTGGATCTTTGGGGAAATTCATCAAGACTATATACATATATATGTATTTTACAAATGTGTATTTCAATAAAAGTTTCTTCCATGGCACTGATATTTTGAGATATGGCTCTTTATTTCTACATAATTCCTATGTTTTATCCTGAAACAAAAACCACATTTCAAAGATACAAGTTAAATTTTCTGAGCCTTGACCTATGAGACAAGAATTATGATATCTACCTTCACAAAGTGAATATATAAATGGGGCACTGGATCTAGTTTGGGAGGTCTGGGAAGACCTTCTATTCCTCAGAAAAAATTCACTAACCTGGCACTATCTGCAGCTCTGTGCTTGCACTCATTTCACTGTAATTTATTTTCCTATAGTCTATGAGTAACACAAGGACAGGACCATGTCCTATTCATGCCTTGAACCCATCTCCTAGAAAACTTGCATGGCATATTATAGGTGGTCAATAGATCTCTCTGGAATTGGCTTTTATTATTGTCATCATTATTCCTGCTATTCTTGTGGCTGCCACATTATCACAACAGAGAAAAATGTGGGAGGTGTCTAAGTGAACTCAAGCCTCACTGATGAACTCTATTTTAACTGCACCTTCTTAGCTCCTAAAGGGAGAAAACAACAATTGTTGATGACAAAAGAAATGAGAAAGCTGACTAACTCCAACTGCTTCTCTGAAATGCTAATTTGCTTTCAGAGCCTCTTCTCTGGTTTCTTTATAGCAATCTTACAAGCTTGTAGCAAAGGCAGCTTTTTGTTAACGACTGCTTGCAAATTCAATATGATGATTGTGTTTTGCTTAAGTCAGGTTAAAACACTAGCTTACAAATAAGACAGTGGAGACAGAGATGTTGCTAGCCAGTCGAGAGCAGAGATCAAAGACGCTATCTCGACAAGAAAGAAGATTTGTCCTTAGGTACTTTAAAATTTAGAACTAGATTTTTTTTTAATATCTTGAAGGCCCTTTTCAGAAATGCTCTCCAACTACCATAATGGACCAATAAACTGACAGAGACCCGAAAAGATAAATTCTAGGGCATATGTAAGTGAGGGACAAAACAGGTTTTCTGTCTCAGTTTTGTAGGGTTTTTTTAATGCAAGAACCCTCCTACAACACCCAATCCCTTTAATCACATATCAGAAATATGAAATTCCAGCCAAGGTGGCACTTTCTAGAGAAGGGCTATATAGATTGTAAAATTCATGTAAACTTTTCACCCCACGTGGCATTCATTCCCTTCACCATTCTTTCCAGTCCAGTCCTGTCTCCCCCGACCCCTTTAGGCAGCTCTTTCATAAACACCTGTGCTCATACCATTTCCACTCCCCTCTCTATTGATAACAATATCACTATTTTTTGATCACCTACCATGATCCACCCCCAGTAAGATGCTTGGCATACACTTCTTTCAAAGCTAATAAAACTGCAAGGGTATTTAGCATGCATTTTGAATATCTATATGTGCATAAAATCACCCTGAAATTCAGTGGCTTAAAGCAACAACTATTTTGCTTGCTTCCAATTCTATGGATCAGAAATTTGAGCAGAACTCAGCTGGGCAACTCCAGGTCCGGCCTGGGCGCTATCAGCTGTGGCTGGAATGTACTTCTTTCAACAGGGCCTCCCTCTCCTGCTGGGCAGTCAGAGTTCAAGACAGTGTGGTGCTGGTCTTCAAGAGAGAACTCCCACGAGGTCATGGTGAAAGCTGTGAATCTCTTAAGGCTCAAACTTGGGAACTGAACAGCATCACTTCTTCCTCAGTCCATTGTTCAAGCCAGGTGACAGAGCTTGCCCAGATTCAAGGAGAGGGGGAAAGAGACTCTGCCTTCCAACCTGGAAGTGATAAAGTCAACTTGTGAAAGAGCAGGTGGGATGAGATGGGAAATATCATGACAGGCATATTTGGAAATAAAATCTACCAGAGTATGATGCTTAGGACTATGTTCTTTGTAGTCAAACAATTCAGCTCTGCTATCAGCTGTGTGTCCATGGACAGGTTAATTCACCTCTCTGAGCCTCATGTTCTTCTCCCTAAAATGGGGATAATATTCACCAGCTAACAAGATTTCTCCAGGGAATAAATAAAATAATGTATCAAATGAGCTTAATACCATGCCCCACACAGAGTAAGGCTCTGTAAACAGCTGCTATTGTTAGAGTGCTCATATAATTTATTATCCAAATCAGGATACTTTTGAGAGTGAAAGGGGGAGGCGGAGACTTTATGAAATTTATGTAGGGACGACAAGTGTAAACCAGAATTTATGTTCACCTTAGTTAATAATATCATTAACCACTGAAAATGTGGAAAATCAAACTGAACAAAACTTAAACTCAAAGAGATTAGCTAGGTTGCCCTGTTCATTCATTAACCCACTCACACACTCAGGAAACTCCTCTTCTGTGCCAGGCAAGAGAAAACATGTCCCTGGCATCTTGGAACTTACACTCCAGTGACAGTGAGACTAAATTACAAGTAAATATTAATAATTAATTCCTTTTAATATGGCTCTTATTTAAATAAATCATGGTAAAGGAAGATAGAATACATTAGTGGACATGGTTCCACCTGAAAGAAAGATAATACTGATTCAAATGCTTAAACCAGTGCTCCACAAACTGCGGCCCATGGGCCTGGCCTGGCACCCATTTTTGTAAATAAAAATTTTATTGGAATTCAACCACATCCAGTGTTTATATCTTCTTTATGGCCACTTTAACATTAGAGTTGCAGCTTCAAGTACTTCCAACAGATCATATGCCCTGCAAAGCTTAAAAAATGTCCTATCTAGCCCTTTACAGAAAAAGTTTTCTTATCCCTAACTTAAACAATAGGGAAACATATGATCCCCCCGATAACTGAAGGTTTAAGATGATGTCATGTCCTGGATCACTGCTGTCATGAGGGACTTGGGATCGTCACATCTTTCCATTCTGTGGCTCTAAGGCTACAGCTTTAGCAAAGGCTGCACCCCTTTAGGTTTGCACGATGGCTATAGACAGTCCACACTCATATTGGCACAAAGTCCAGAAGGAGAAGACACATCCTCCAGGGAAGAGACCACTCCTAACAGTGCCTCTCTCGGGAGGGAAAACAATTCCTTCCCAGAGATACCCAACAATGTTCCATCATGGTTCATTGGCCAGAAGTGAGACATATGTCCTCCCCTAAACTAGCCACTGGGAATGGCAAGAGACCAACATAATTGGCTAATGCCAATCAGAACGATCCCTGGGGCTGGGTGTAGGTTTCTTCTTCCTTAAATTCTTTTGGGGGAAGAGGTACACATGTAAACAAATTTAGGGCAAAAGCAGAGAGGCTATTAGCCTCCAAAAGTGTCTGATATGAAGAGTGATTGTAGTAGGTATAGAGGTATAAGGTTCCTTCAGAAAGAGTGTTCATTCAGAGAAGTAATCTCCCAGGACGTGACATCTGGATGTAGCCCTGAATGATAAGAAGGAGCAGGCCTTATACCATGTGAAAGAGCTTTCCAGGTAAAAGGACTTGGTGGTAACGAGCAAGGCTGGTATTCAAATTCCCACACTCTGCATCCAAAGCCTACATGGTCTCTGCTGCTCCGAGCTGTCTGCTGAAACCGCACCTGTCCCCACCAAGAGTCTCTGGTGTCATGGCCTTCCCTGCAGTCTTTGAGTATGTCCTCCAGATCAGGTATGTTCTCTTCCTTCTTTAACTTTTCTTCCCCCATCTACCAAGGTACTTTTCTCATTATGTTTGGTATATATTTATGGGTAAGTTAGTTTTGCCTTCTCATCTTGTATTAGAATGTGAACTTTTTAAGGTCAATGACCATAGCTGATTCAGATCCACATCTACCACGACAATACCTAAAACAGTGAATGCTGTGAGCACATGGCACGGTTTTGATGAATATTCATACATGAGGCACAATAGCAGAGATCTGTGGCTTTGCTTGCTTCAATGTGTTTAAGGTGAAGGAAACCCTGATATGCACCCATCCACAATATGCACAGGAAGGAACAGCAATGGAATGGTATCCTTTCAAAATCAGTTCCTGGAGGACTCCGGTGGATAAAACACAAAGTCAGAACAGGGAGGCAGGAGGCAGGATAGCGTGCTGTATATGGATAGCAAAGGGTGGAGGACAAAAGCAGAGGACCTAGAAGGTCATGACAAAATTAGATCTGATTTCCCCTCAACGAAGAGTGGCTGAAGAGTAATATGATTTACTGATCACCTATTATTTTGACAAATTGTGTAAGATATTTTATATATACCTTTAATCCTCATAAAATACTATTTAATATATCTAATTTGTATTTCACAGATGATGAAATTCATGCTCAGCAAGGTCAGGTGGCTAAGGATCACACAGTGAGAAAATGACAGATGTAGGACCCTTCCCAAATCTCCTTGATGCTCAAGTATATGACTTTTCTTCTAAGCTACCCAGTTGACCTCTGACCAGTGATTTAAGAGGCCCATCCTGGCAGGAAAAGAGAAAATGGGTTTGCTGTAGAGAAAGATGCCGGAGGTTGGCACACTAGTTAGGCGCTGTCGAAATGGTCCAGAGCAGACAGGATGGAGCCTGGCTCTGAGCACTGTTACCAGAAATCAACCACACGTGGAAACTCAGTGGGTGAAGAGAAGGGTGCGGCTGCACATGACACAAATGCACCCACCTTGGGGAGGGGGCTATGGGGAAGTAGTCATTTTTTCTGCTTATGCCACGATGACCAAATCAAAGCAGCATT
The DNA here is from genome assembly GCA_963574435.1 of Cheirogaleus major. NCBI lineage: Eukaryota > Metazoa > Chordata > Mammalia > Primates > Cheirogaleidae > Cheirogaleus > Cheirogaleus major. The sequence goes on from CAUYPO010110771.1 coordinate 9,606, forward strand.
AATATTGCCCTTGGGATTCTTGCTCTAACTCTGGGTTAGACACATTCTAAGCTTAGACAAGCTTTAGTCACAAGGACAAAATATTATTAGTTTAGCTGTGTTTTAGCCCCAGCTTTCTCTATGAATCATGTGTGCATGAATCATAATCACCACTCTTCATATTTTAGAAGCAGATGTATAATTTTTCTTACCCAAGAAAAAATCAATTGCTGTCTAAATATGAATCTAACGTTGTTTCTGAATCTCTTCTATTTATTTAATTCTGAGCCTTCCTTTTTCTTGGGAGTGAGAATCATCAGGAAAGCGAAAAGAATCAAAATAAAAAGGTGACATATATTGAGCATTTGCTCTGTCCATGACTCTGCTCTCTGTTTTTCAGAGTCAAGGTAGACACAAGTATTTCCATTATTTTATAGATGAGGAAGCATATAAGCAATTTACTGGCCCCGGTTACACAGCTAATAAGCAGCAGAAGCTAGGGTTCCAAGTCAGGAGTGTCTCACTTCATGCCATGGTTCTCTTTGGAGATGGCATTCAAAGCTCTCCACAACATGGCTATGCCATTTGTTGTCTACAGTCATCTTAGGACACTGCATTAAATAACAGTTGAAAGCTAATTACCCCTGAACCTATTAACTGCATATGAAACAGGGATACCAGTCAAGTTGATATGAAGGACACACAGAGTTCAAGTAGGTAGAGGTCTATGCCAGTATTGCATCCCTACTAAAGAGTGACACCAATCAAACTGGGCACCTCTCAGCTCCCAGACATGGCAATGTGATGTTCCGAGCAGTTCCACCCACCAGCCACTGATGACAAGGTTCCTCTGGCACCATACCTGCTCTTGCTCTCAGAGGACATAAAACTTTCAATCTTCCAAGTGTGGCTGAAGCCATGTACCAGGTTCCATACTTGGTATCGCAATACATATTGTCTCACTGACACTCCTAACCAATAGTAAAGCTGGGAGTGTTATACTCATTTTACTGATGAGAAAACTGAAGTTCTGAATGTTGGCATGTCCATGCATGTACTGCTTTGCCACGTAGTATCACTGTTGTATTAAATTATACGACAATGATAACTTTACTAATTATTACTTATTACTTATCAAATACAATAGCAATACCTATAAATAGTTTATGTATGGAGTTTTAGAACTCTTCATGCACTTTTAATTTCATTATCTCAGCACGCCTTACTACTCTCTAAAATTTAGGTCTATAATAAACATTTCTAAAAACTAAAGGACACGGTGAGCATTGTAGTGGGGAAGGGCATGCCTCTAACCCTAGCTAAGGAGAGGCAAAGGCATAAAATGTAACCAAAATGTTTGTACCCTCATAACACCCTGAAATAAAAAAAAAATTCAGACACAAATGAATCAAAAAATATATTTGAAGGTCATAAACTGCCCTCTGGTCTGCTCTCAAAATGATCTTTCTAAATTGCAGTTTTTGTCATATCACCCTTTGTTCAAAAATTGTAGGGGCAGTGTCAAATCTTCTCAGGGGAATTGAAGCAAGCCATTCCAGTCATCTAGCTTAAGATGGGAGATCTGGATTCCTCAGATATTTCAAAACCACCTTGTTCTCACTACTGCCCTTTTGACCAGGGCTATTTCAGCTTTCTACCATCCTGCATTTCCTGGCCTTCCCACTACACCATCTGTGACAACCTGCATGCTCCATTGTGCCAGGAAGGCTAATATAGTCCCACTTCGTAATAACAGTGTTTTGTCAAAGAGATGGAGTCAAGATCCTTCACCTATATGCAACATGATATACAGGGAGTATGCAATTTAATGCTTACTTTACATGTGATAACTGGGTTTTGGGGAAGGCAAACATAGGACTAAGCAATGTCCTTAGTGGACATAGATAAGAGAACCTGGATCCACAAGAGAAAGTTATTCATTGGGAACAACTCGGCAGGGCCAATGCATATGAACTTGTGTTGTCACTTCTTCCAATACTCTGGGAAATGCCCCTGAAATGTTTCTTATGTGATATGCATTGTCGCTGTGATATGAAGGGAGCGATGGTGATGTGATGTGGAGAAGTTGTGTACTCCATAGAAATATTTGTAGAAATGTATTCATTTGAGTCAGGCAGCAGGGGTCAGAGTCTGCTTGTTATGCCAACGGACACTATACCTGGAGTACAGCCTTTTGTGAAAGGCAGTGACAGTCGGGTCTGTGTCCCCACAGACCTCCTCGTAGAATCAAAGACTCTAAGGCACGAGTTTGCAAACACGTGTCTGCATTAAACAGAAAATCCTTGCACAGCATGTCAACATAGGTGGGAATATTTGATTCAGACTGATTTGGCCATAAAATGTGATTAGAATGTGACTTTTCACATGTATGAGAATGGCAGGAACAGGTCTTGGAGTCAAATGAGCTGGTGACATTTTTTAAGGACTATACAACCTTGAACAAACTCTTTAATCTGAGTCTTAATTTCTTGTTCTGCAAAATGGAGACGAGAACCTACCTCATAGGGCTGTTGTGAGAATAAAATTTGGTAAATTATATACCACATACAGTGTCTGCTCGTATTATATCCTCAGAGAATGGAAGCTTCTTGCCTTTGCCCCTTGGACCTCCGAGAGCTGCAGATTCATATTGATAAATGGATGACTTATGTAAAGAGAATAAAGTCCAACTGCTTTGGCTTGTTTTTCAAGGCCCCCCGTTCTCTGACCTCCACGAACAGTCTGATTTCATCTCCTCTAACTGCCATGATGGAACTCCCACTCCAACTCAGCAGCTTCTATTGCTGGTGGGAATGTCACTTTCCTCAGGAGTTTAGAAATAGAGAAGAAAAAAGTAATAAAGTTTGGTAATGATATTGACAGAGAAGAAGAATATAGACACAGCAATCAAAAAAAAAAAAAAAAAACCTAGGTTAAAATCCCAGCTCTGTGATTTCCTGGCTGTAGGACCTGTGACAAGTTGCTTAACTGCTTTGAACCTGAGTTGCCAGCGCTGAAGAGTGAAGATAAAACCTACCTTACAGCAGCATTGTGAGAGAACAATGCATGGCTGCAAACCAAGTGCCAGGCATGACGCGTGACATACAGCAGCCATTCAATAAATGGTAGTGCAAATACTCTTATCGTGAATACCAGTATTCATGAATCACTGAATTATCATCACTATTATTCTGAAGAGCAATGAAATTGAGCAAAGTGGCTGGTGTGCTAATGCTGAATTCACCTGTTCTCAGAATATTTCTGTTTGACTAGTCAAAGAACTTATTTGTGCTTCAATTCACTCACCCGTAAAAAAAAAAAAAATTCAAAAGTACAAAAACAGTCACCTTCTTTGTCTGGGAAACCTGCTCATTTTAATTAACCTAAAAGGTTTCTAGCAATTCGTGTTTGTAAAGCACTTTGACATCCTAAGAATAAGAGGCAATTTAAATGCAAAGTTTTATTATAACACATTTTTATGATTATTACTCAAGGGGCTCTCAAGCAAGAAGGAGCTCCTAGAATTCCATACCTGTCATCTGGGATGGCCTACTTGAGGGCCATGTTATCATGCGTTCCTGGAACTCTTATTTCTTAGCAAACATGTGGGACAGAGTCAGAAAACATAATAAAAGATAGTAAAAGGAGGTATAATATGAGTGCCCTCAAATACCAGCTAAATGGGTATTCTAGCTAATGGATTCTTCCTATTAATACATATAAAAATCAAGTTCAAATGTTACTTCTGAGCTCTGTCAAAGAAAAACAAGAGCTAGAAAGTAGTTGAAGTTTAAAATAAATTTTTATTTCACACTATTGCAATAGGGGAAAGGATGCCTCAATATAAAAGCAAGCTGAATTCTGAATACAGCAGGTACAAGTGGGAATTTATATCCAGAGAGCAAGGTAGAGGTCAGTGGATAGAAAATAACTAAGAAGATACATCAGGAATAAGGTAACTCTAGCAAAACCAACCTAACAGGATTCCTACTAAAGACAGGCCAGGGTACTAGGACATCACCTGGGCATGGTGACTGGCACAGAGTGGTCCCAACCAAAGACTGGTCTGGCCATTTAGTAAAATGTAGCAATGACTAAAACCAGGTTTCCTGGGGGCTGCATTTTACTCATCAGCATTTCCTATCTTTCAATGGGATGATCTTCTGGCCCTATAAGTGCCATGGTGACCTTGTGGGTGGGGTGGAAGAGGTCACTATGCGAAGAGGTTAGCAGTGACAGATGTGACTTCTGTTTGATAACTGATACCCAAAAAAACAAATGGGTCATCACATTCACTTGTCTCAGGACATCATTCACCAGGTTGTTATGCTTTAGAAAACACAGCTCTCAATTAACTTTCATGAGAATTGGATTATTTCCTGCCCACTTGAAGGCCTTCATTTATCCATGGGGAGCTGCCCGAGGCAAAGGTGCTGGTGTTTGCATCCCCGAGAATCCCTGTGGAGGCTCCAGTGCAAAGCTCATGTTCTTCCAGGTCACAAAGTATCTTCATGTAAATCATCACTTACCATTTCATAACGGCCCTATGTGGTTGGTAAGAGGGGAATCACAGCACATAGAACAAGAAATGAGGTTTGAGGGTTAAGTAACAAATCACGTACGGAGCCATCAGGCATGAGCCCAGACCTGCCGGATCCTAAAACCCATGCTCATTCCTCCAGCCCACGTGACCTCAATCATCCTCGCTGGGTTGCCAGCCTCATCCTGGAACCACAGGGAATGGCTCCACATGCTAACCCACAAAACATTGTGGGACACAACCTGGGCAGAGGGGATTTGCTGAGCTTCCCTGTGGCTGGAGTAGTCGAGGGATCCTTCAGATTATGTGAACAGGGAAGATGCATGGTAACAGGAAGGGGAGAGCTGTCCACTTTAATCCGAGCTCCCACTGTGTGCCCGAAGCTCTCCCAGGCACTTCACTGCCACTCTCTAACCCTAACTCTTCTGCTAGGTGTGTGTTATTGTGCCCCATGTGACTGAAGAGGAAACCGGCACCCAGAATGCTTGACTGTCTAATGTTACAATGAAAGTACAAAAGGTAGACCTGGGACTCACACAGTTCTTGGCTCCAGTAGTCAAGTACTTTCCATCACTCCAGGTACTTCTAAAGTCATATAATGGCTAACTGTACCAGTCATGGTTCCTGGGATGTGAAAATGAATGCTGGCTTACCTATGTAAGAGGAGACCCATTTGAGAACTGGAGAAGGTATGAGGACTACAGGGAAGGCAGGATGGAGAACCAGGTGAAGAATTAAGAGATATCAGGATGCCCTTGACAGTCTCAGCGGTGAGAACTCTTTGACAAGCTCACCAGGTTCCCACCACTGAGCTGCAGGAACTATAATGCTGACCCATCCCACTCAAGACTTAAAGTCCTAGGAGATAGATAGATGCCTTCCTGGCCTTATTTAGGTCACCAGCTCAACCCTTGGCTATGCTCTGGTAAATAAATGCCTCTTCCAGAGACCCTTAAGCCACCAGAGAAGCCACCATATACCCGGGTTTACTTTTAGCCAAGAACACACATGCAAGAGGCAGCTCACCTAGATGAAAGGGTAGGTGCTACTAGGGGAAGAAATGGATGCAATATAGTGACAACTATCCAGGACAAAAGTAGAATATGGTCTCTGTATTTCTACACATAAGGTCCAAAAAGGTAAAATTAGAATTTAGTTAAATGTCTATAATAATATATATGAAAGTACTGATAATCCATTTTATATAAATTATATATAATAAAATCATCTTTACCATCATCACCAAAATCACCATCATTAGTATCATCACAAGATAACATGAATCAATTCCAGGGCCAGAACACAAACCTAGATTACCAGACACCTTGCCCAAGATTGTTCTTGACATGGGAAATTGTAGGGATGTTCCCTGAGAGAGGAAAGACGGAAAATGTCTTTACAAGGGCAAGACCAAATCAAAATCTATCCAGCCTCTAAGCTGCACTCATACTGTAGGCCTCCTCTTGTGAACGGAAAAAAACTTGCTATGATCTGTTGTAACTCATCAACAAGTAGAGCCTCACCCCCTGGCCTGGGTTGGCTGTGACCTGCTTTAAGCAATTGAATATGGCAGAAGAGAAGCCATATGAGCTCCAGAGCCTCTGCCTCTGCTCTTTTGAAAAGCCCCTGTCACACTGCAAGGAGGCCTGGAATAGAATAGCAAATACAGACCATAGAGAAAGAAAGGAACTGCTAGCACCCAGCACCCAGACCCACAGGTGTAAGTAATCGTAGACCCTCCAGCCCCAGTTGAGGAAGCATCTCCCCAACAAGCGCCTTGGAGGACCTAGTGGCTGCTTCACGTGGCTGTAATATTAACGATAACTACAAGGATACTGGGTGGGATGGATACTCCTTACCACATTAGGGAAATTATAGAAAAAAATAACAAGATCTGGGGTTCAGACTGTCATATCAACTCAACTCTGATGAGAGAAGAAGAGTGCTTCTGTGGTAGTCCTAAAAGAATTTCTTATCTTTTGTAGTCACAGGAAAGAAAAAGCTGAAAATCAGAATCAAAACTTTTTAATGCAGTTTGCAGAATTATAAGGCAAGATGAATTGGTACATCAAGTCTCTTTTGTGAACTTTAGGGCATCCGTTGGGAAAGAGTGGAACGCTAACACTTTGAATGAGGTACTTGATTGGATTAAGACCAAATTGAGAATCTTCAACTCCATCCATCATCATTATTATATAAAGAACTTAATACATCGCATTGAATACAGCCTGGCACACTATTTACTTATTTATTTTTAATTATTTCCTCTCACTAGCACATTCATTCCATGAGAGAAAGGATTTTTGTCTGTCTGCTTGTTTTATTCACTACCTAAAACAGTGGCTGTGCCACAGAACAGACACTAAATAAGTAATTAACCATCCAGCAAAGCAGAGGGGAGGAAAAGAAGTTTGGAAGGCAGGAGAGAATAGGGGGAATAAAACAAAGGTGCTAGGAAGTTACACACACACACACACACACACACGCTCATGGACTGGAGTTAGTTAAAGATTTTATATATCAGGTTAGATAGATAAGTCCTTACCCAGTAGGCAAACGATGCAAAAGATCACTCAGTTTTCTCCTCCCTCCAGTTTTACAAATGAGAAAGTGAGGGGGTCTTAAAATATCACATGACTTCTCCATGGTATATGCAAATAGGACCAGAATTCAGCTTTTCTTAGGCTAGTGTCTTCACTTTGGAAATAATAAAATTTAATATTAAGAAGAATAAGGGAATTATAAAAACTCTTGACAGTTGAACATCTCTTTATGGGCACAATGTGTGTGTGTGTTTGTGTTTAATATTTCATTTGCTCATCATGTATTCACTAAGCATCTGCCGCGTGCCAGCACACATAACATCCATGCTACTTATCACCCCCTTTCCGTGGGTCTAAAAATGTCAAGCGATTGGATGGATGTATTTGGGACTTATGTTCTACCTTTCAGATCTAGAATTGATACTTTATCCACTATATATCTCAACCTGACCTCCACTACCAGACACTGAGCAAAATAAAACAAAGCAAATAAAAAGAGAGAGAGACAGAGAGGAACACAAAAACAATCAGAAAGATTCTGGATTGCAGCCAGGACATCACACCAGGCACTCCACAGAGAGCAGAATGTAAAAAGTAATAGATCTTCAATTCACCAAGTCCCCGGAGTAACGGATCCCAAGCAAACCATATTGTGTCAAATAGCCTGGCTGTGCCGGGGACTTCCCACTCTAAGGGGGCAGGGCCGATGTGCTGGAGCTGGGTCTGTAATTTGATAAGACAAGAAGAGCAAGGGAGTTTGGGAAACGGGTCGATTTTAATGCGATGCCACCGACAAATTGGAAAGGACAACATGACGTGACAGTTCTCAGGAGAGCATGCCTGCATCTCCTCATCCTCGTGTGTGAGGACGGTTTACCTTTAATCAAGTTAATGGATTACGGACCCACTGCAGCTTCTTCTGCTGATGAGCCAGGGGTCAGCCTGTGGCTTGCATGAAGTGGACTATAGCAACCCCAGTAAATCCTACCTCCAGACGTAATTGTTTGTGGCGCTGTGTGTAGAGGAGAGATACAATCCATGATCCACCCTAGTGCCGGGCCATAAATGTCCCCTTTCTCATCCCATCTGGGTGGAGTAGATCTTGTCAAACCCCCAAAACAGAACAGAAAATTAATATCTAAAAATAAGTATTAATAATCAAGACAGAAATTGAAATCTAGTCTATCCAATTTAAATATTTTTCCTATCTTTTTTTGTTTGTTTGTTTGTTTTTACTAGATCATACTGGTTCCAAAGAAGTTCTCCAAAAAGGAGCCAAAGAAAACATAATCTCAATTTATTAAGTCAGTATTATACAGGGTGTGCTCAAGCACCTGAGTCTTTTACCATGAGGAACAAAAACAGGAAATAAAAAGCAAGCAACAAAAGACACTCTGTGATGTTCCAAAATCTTACAGCAAATCTGGAAGGCAGTGCTAACACAAATAAAACTGTTGATTAGTTAACCCAAGACATCTTTATTTCAAAATTGTCACTCATCAAATTAATTCATTGAGCAAGTATTTACTAAGCATGGACTATGGGAAAGTGCTGCTCGAGGCACTGGGAATAGTGAAGCAAACACAACTGACACATGATGCACAAAACCCCCTTGCTGTGGAGACAAACAACAGTGACGGCAACAAAGAAACATGATACCGTCAGGTAATATTTAGCTTATATGAAGACAAAAACAAGGTAAGGGGAGAGAGTGCTGGGGAAACCATCCCGAATATCAGCAGTCACAGATCTACAAGTGACTGAGGTCTTTGAGTCACTAAGCCACACCCTCCCCACACCTGCTAAGGGTGAGACAGCCTTGCTCTTGGGTTCCAGTACTAGGATCTAACTTGGTGAGCTGAATCAAGGTCTTGAGCTAATCTAAGAAAAAAATAAGAAAGCAGAGAAGCTCTATGGCAAAGAGCGGAGAGTGGGAATGAATGGGAGAAAAGGAGGAAAGGCCCTCAGCTGGTTGTCCAGGTTGATTTTGGAAAGCGTGAAGGTTCATCTTCTGGGTCAACTTGCCTGGGCTATAGGGCACCCAGATATTTGGTCAAACATTCTTGGTGGGACTGTGAGGGTGTTTTCGCATGAGATTAACATTTGAATTGGTACATGAGTAAATCACACTGCCCTCCCTAATGTGGGCGAGTCACACTGAATCAGTCCAAGGCCTGAACAGAACAAAAAGGCTGACCCTGCTGAGAGTAAAGGTGATCTCCTACCTGCCTGCCTTCCCACTGGGACATCAGTTATTTCCAGCGTTTGGACTCAGACTGAAACACTGGCTCTTCCTGGGTCTCGAGCCAGCAGCATTTGTGCTGGAACCACACCATCGCTCTCCTGGGTCCCCAGCCTGCCAACCACGGACCTTGGGACTTGTGGGCCTCCATAATGACATGAGTCAATCCCTCATTTCATCCATATAATAATTTAATGAAACTAATCTATTATATTATGAAATATAATTTCATGACTGCATAAGCCAATTCTTTATTTCTGTTTCTCTAGGGGAATCAGAGAGAAAGTTCTTGGAAGACAGTCGCTGTCCATGTGGAGATTACTGAGATAAGGAGAGAGAAACCCAGTATTTTTAAAGATGATTTTCTGCAGTTTAAGAGGGAACCCCTCCATTTTTTTAACTCTTTGTAGAAATAGGGACTCGCTATGTTGCTTAGGCTGGTGTTGAAATCCTGGCCTCAAGCAGTCCTCCTGCCTCAGCCTCCCAAAGTGCTAGATTTACAGGTATGAGGCACCATGCCCAGCTAAGAGCCCTTTTTTACACAACCATCTTTGGGAAACTTTTCTCAAGAGACTACATATTTAAATTTCTTCTATTTTTTACTGGTATTACCCAATTGTCATTTCCTTTAAACAATTATCTAAATATTTGTGGTAAATAAATTGAGGCCACATGGGGCTCAGGTTTAGTCACAATACAAAATTATTACCTGAATAGCTGATATGTACTAAGACCTAAGAATATATGATGAACAAGAACTTACGAATAAGTGAGAAAAAACATTCAAATGCTTCTCACATAAATAATTAATTCACCACAATTGTACGAAGTAGAATAAAAGCCAAGTGCAAGGCCACCAACAGAGCTCCTCGTGGAGACCCAAATCTGCTCCAAGGTGACACAAAGGGACCCTGGCTGGCCTTGATTAATGCTGGGATCCAAAGGGCAAGGAGGGAGATAAAGGAACATTCTGGAGAGAGGAGCCCACAGGAACAGGGAAGGCTCTGAGAGCCAGTGGATGGAGCTCAGGGCTCTCTAATGGGTAAGAGATGAGAGTGGCTGTCTGTGGGGGGAAGGGACAGGAAGCAACAGGACAGGCCAGGTCCTCTGAGCAGAAACTGCAGAAGCAGTTGGGGGAGTCATTCAGGGCCAAGACCACCTTCAGGATCCAAACTGTGCTAAGTACATTAGAAGCCACTGGCCTATTTAAGCTGGGGAGAAATCTGTTCAGATTTTTTTAAAGACTATATTTTTTAGAGCAGTTTTAGGTTCACAGCAAAATCGAGAACAAGGTACAGAGATATTCCATATATGCTCTGTCCCCACACGTCACAGCGTCCCCTACTGTCAACATCCCCCACTATCAACACCCCTACTGGAGCGGTACATTTACTACAACTGATGAACCCACACTGACACGTCATTACCACCCAAAGTCCACAGTTTACATTAGGATTCATTGTGGATTGAACCCTAGATGTTATGCATTCTATGGGCCCAACCCATAGGATGTACATAGATGTTTTAAAATCTATGGGTTTGGACAAATATATAATGATGTGTATCTACCATTATAGTATCATACAGAGTAGTTTCACAGCCCTAAAATTCCCATGTTCTGCCTCTTCATCGCTCTTTATAACTACTGATCTTTCTACCGTCTCCGCAGCTTTGCTTTCCTGGAATGTCTAACAGTTGGAATCACACAGTCCATAGCCTTTTCAGCCTGGCTTCTCTCACTTAGTAATATGTATTTAAGTTTCTTCTATGTCCTTTCCTGGTTGGAAAGCTCATTTCTTTTTAGTCCTGAATAATATTTCATTTTCTGGATGCTCTACAGTTTATTTATCTATTAAGCTACTGAAGGACATCTTGGTTGCTTCCAAGTTTTGGCAGTTATGAATAAAGCTACTATAAACATCCATTTGCAGGTTTTTGTGTGGACATACATCTTTCGCTCCTTTGGGTAAATACCAAAGAGCACAATTGCTGGATTTCATGGCAAGAGAATGCTTAGTTTTGTAAGGAATGGCCAAACTGTCTTAGAAAGCGGTCATACTGATTAGCATCCCCACCGGCAATGAATGGGTTTTCCTATTTCTCCACATCCTTGCCAGCATTTGGTGTTGTCAGTGTTCTGGGTTTTGGCCATTCTAACAGGTGTGTAGTGGCATCTCACTGTTGCTGTCATTTGCATCTCCCTGATGACATATGATGTTGAGCATCTTTTCACCTGCTTATTTGCCATCTGTATATCTTCTTTGGTGAAGTGTCTGCTATGATCTTTGTCCCATTTTTTTTTAATCCAGTTGTTTGTGTTCTTATTGCTGCATTTCAAGATATTTGAGACACAGGACACCAAAGATCCTTTTTCTCTGCCCAGCAAGAGCTCATTAGCAGTTCACTTAGGCTTAGCCAATCAATTGTTTTCAATCTCGAAGGGATGAGGTAACAGTGACATTTATTGAGTGCTTTCTATGTGCTAGACACTATGCTATACTTCATGTTGGGTCTAATTTAATTTACATCTCACCTGATTAATTGGGACTATTATCTCCACAGCATAAATATAGAAACTGAGGCTCATAAAGTTTAAGTAATTGGACGAATATCACAAAACTAATATGTGGAGTGCTGGGATCCAAACCCAGGCAGTCTGGCTCCGGGGCTTGTTCTCTGGACCACTGCACTCCACTGGTTCTACAAAGGAGGCTCAGAACAGCACAGGGCCCTGCTCATCCCTTGAAGAGATGTTGAGTGACTATGGACCCTGCCCTTAGCTTAGGGGCTCCCACAGCTTCTGCTCAGTTCTGAAGGGAGTCTCTAGCATCTTACAAACTCAGCAATTTCCCTCAAGTCCTTCCAATCCATTCCCTTCTTAAGATGAGCACAACATGTTGATGTTTGCTACCAAGAACCTTAGCTGACAAGCTTCTTGTTGCATACCCCATATCGTTATTGATATGCGGTTTGGGGGTTCTAATAAATTAGAGAGGGATTATTAGGACAGCAAGAAGATGTTTGCTCAAAAATCCTAAACATGGAGAAGGTCTTGCAGGATAAAAGGGAAGCTGTGGATGCCAATCGTCTGGGGACACTGAGAGCAGAGGCCTGACCCCCGGATGCAGCAGGATGGCCTAAGAGCAAACTAGAATGGCGAGAAATCACAGGGGACCAGAAGAACACAGAGGTTTAGGTGTTTAGTACAAGGGCAACTAACTCCTTCATCAGCTGAAGAAGCTAGTTTGCCTATGGGCACGCTGACTTACCTTCTCATGACTCCTCCTTCACTGCCACTACAGACACTGCTCCTCCAGAGGCAGAGACTACGTGCTATTCATCACTGTGTCCCCTACGTCCCTAACAGTGCTGGGAATAAATAAGTGTCCAGGAATATTTGGTGAAAGGATAGACTGCAGATGGCTGGGTGAGTAGATAGGCAGGAAAATACAGAAACGAATTACGTTTCAGGACATTCTGGTATAGTCTCTGAGATATAAGATGTTAGAAAAATAATGACACTGCCCATTTCTCCTTCATTCCTTTTTTGTATTGCCTATGATTTTTATAATTAACATAAACTGTGCTTAAATGTATAAATACCATGTTACTAAAAAAAGAATTATGACTTTGTAGTTTTAAAAAAATCACAAAAGAATTATTAAATAATATAATCCAGAATTTGTTATTTCACCCACCAATCTACTCTCAAAGTGGAGATGACCATAGCCTATAGATTAAAGAGAAGGAGACATGTGGCCAGAGGGAAGTAAAACTCAGTGGAAATCAAGCAGGGGAGGGGCAGGAGAGGAGGGGGCAGAAACCTACCTACGGGGTACACTGAGCACTATCTGGGTGATGGGCACACTTATAGCCATGACTCGAGCATTACAAAAGCGATCCATGTAACCGAAAACATTTGTACTCTCTAATATTTTGAAATAAAAAGAGAGAGAGAGAGAGAGAGAGAATAAGAAGCCTAGGCAGGTTAAAAGTGTCCACAAGTAAGAGACAGGGAGGTGACTTTAGCTTTCATCTTCTGTATAGAAATCCTTTAGTGTCTGTTCCACAACACTGTAGTAAAGAGGACTGTATTTGTCATCTATACTGTGTAACAAATTACTTAACGATTCAGCAATCAAAAACAAGAAACAATTATTATCTCCAGTTTCTGCAGACCCAGAATTATGAAGTGACCTAGCTGGATTTTCTGGCCTGAGGACCCTCATAAAATTGCAGCCAAAACATCAGTTTGAGCTACAGTCATCTCAAGGCTTGTCTGGGGCTAGAGGACTCATGCCCAGAATGGTTCACTCCTGTGTCTGGCGAGGTAGTGCCGACTGTTGGCAGGGGGCCTTAGTTTTTCCCTGTGCACCCATCCACAGGACTGCTTGAGTATCCTCATGACATGACAGATGGTTTTGCCCAGAGTAAATGACCCAAGAGAAGGAAGAGGAAGCTACCATGTCTTTATGACCTACCCTCAGAAGCTCAGCTCTGCTGTTTCCACACTGCCCTCCTTAGCCACACACGTCAGTGCTGGAGAATACTGCATCAGCACATGGCTAGAACTGAGGATCAGAAGGGAGGAATCAATGAGGGGCTCTCTTGGAACCTGGCTGTGACAAGAACTCCACTCAGAACTTAAAAATAAGCCAGAGGAAAGAGGCAAGTCTGCAGGACAGAAAGCCAAGAAACTACCAGGCCTTCCCTCATTACCTCCACAATATCACTGCCCACCATGGAGACACTGGCCTTCTTTTGCTTGCATTTAGAAATCCTACGTGTGAAAAGTTCATGTTAGGAACAGATGTTCCTTCTGGAATAGTGCTGAGAAGTTATCAACAAACATCTCATGTATAAAATGCCTATCGTTTACACGAAAATATTTATTGTAGGCACCCTAATTGATTCTTGCCCCATGCCCTCTCCCACTTAGGTCCAAGTGGGGAAAAAAATGATGCTGTTCATCACGTAAGAGAAGTATGTGCTCAGTCCCTGTCATCCCTAGACTCCCTCAGCTTCACAAACAAAATGAGCTTTCCTTTACAGTTGGGGATTTACCCAAGTAGCAGCATGGGTAAAGTCATGAAAACGAGCAGAAGCAAGGGTACCACCTACAGCTGAGGGCCAGGGTCCAGAGTCAAGTTCACTCCATGGGACCAGCAGGGTCTATGTGCTGTTTCGAGCTCTGTTTTAGAAACAGTGGAGTGGTGGTCACCCAGAGAGCAGGCCATGGAGCCAGACTTCCTGGGTTGGAATCCCAGCCTTCTACATATGATCACTGTGACATTTTCCAAGTTATTTAAACTTTATGGCCCTCAGCTTCAGTATTTATATAGTGGAGATAATAACAGGACTGACTCCATCAACTTAGGTGCAAATTAAATGAGGTAATCCACACAAAATATGGAGACCTTTGCTACACTCTTGCCAAACTTGCCCTCTCCTTATTGCATCAAAGCAGAATCAGATTCCCAGGGAGGACATGTGGTTTCCCCAGGATACTGTAGAAGGCAGAGCTATGGTGGCAACTCAGGTGTGCTGACTCCTAGGACTGTAGCAGGTACCGATTCAGTCCAACCAGGCAGCAGAGGAGGAAAAAAGAAGGCAGGAAAGAGGGAAGGTAATGCAAATCAATACAAAAATAAACCTCCTTTGAAGTCCACTGCTTTTAAAATGGAAAAGATAATTTTGAAAATGCCTTTTCAACAAGCAACCTGAGTGTTTAAGCCATTGAGTTGGCCAAAGTTCTCTTGAAAGGCCAATTCCCCAGGCCAAGAAATAGGCTCAGGCACAAGTAAAGAGGATACCTGGAACACAGCCACATTTCCATGACCTATTTTCTCCTCTAGTCACCAAATGGAAAATGACTGCCCTAAATGCCTCCCTCAAATGATGGCTTTTGAGGGATTTCTAGTTTTTGTGCTACTGGCAGGAGTTACGAAATAACTGCTGGGTTCCAGCATCCTCCCCTGGAAGGGACCTGGGAGTTTATCTATTTGAACCACCTAGGAAACAGAGGGAGAAACTGAGGCCAGGTATATTATAAGACTGTTTGGACATTACAGAACAAGTAAGTACAGGGCCAGGCCAAGTACTGAGGTCTGACTCTGCACTCTTTCTTCCTCTGTCTTAATTTAAAAAGGGGGTCTGCGAGCACAGATTTAGGTTAAGTTTATCTGGAGGAGTCTTTATGCTATTGTAGCTCCACAGAGAGCACCACTGAACTAAGAATCAGAGAGACAGAAACTACTAATTACTGTGGACCTACTGTGCACCAGGGGCTCTCATGCTTGCCTCCTGTACAGCCTGCGTTCCCCACAAGACCACAGACTCCCCAAGAACAGGAACCCCGTCCGTGGTCTCTCACCTCTGTGTCATCAGCCCTCAGCCCAGGGGTTGGCATATCATAGTCATTCAACAGAGAGGCTGAGCAAGGTAATGATCTCTCTCAAATCTTAAGATAACAATGAGCACTGAGTTATAAATGAGAGAACTGAGGCCCAGATTCACAGAAAGATGTGTTCAAGCCATTCAGGGTGTATCTGTGGGAACTGGAAGCGATTTTGTGACTTTCAGAAAGAGGACGGCCTTGGGGGATCTATTTTAATGTAGAAATAAGATTGCTCCAAATCCAACAAATACAGTGTTGTTGGGACATAGGTCCTTTCAGTGTGCTTTAGAGGTTAAATATGTCCCCAAGCAGTTACATTGTCACTGCCTGTTTGCTCAGCAAATTCTCTTTCATGGCGGATAGGAGAAATGTAAACCACAGTGGAACCGTGGTCTGCATGATTGTCATAGATTTCAAAGTCACTGCAGCCCAAATTAGTCAGAGTTTCATATTCTTTAAATCCCAAGTATTCGGTCCAATAGCATCTCTTAAGATTCTAGCCAATTATGTAAAATAAAGCATAACATTGTTGAAATAAAAACAAATTATAATGATATCATAACATTATAAAGCGCTAGCTACTATTCTGAGAGCTTTACATGTATAATCTCATTTAATCCTTATAACAAATGTAAGATACAGGTTATTATTAATACATCAATATTAATAGTATACTAATATTAATAATTAGGCAATCAAAAAAAGAGAGAAATATCTAAGTCTAACAGAATAAGGACTTCTAAACTGTCACTTTGCTTTTTCTTGCCTGGCATTATTCTCTTTGTGAATGGATGGGTAAGTGGGTGTATGGACAGATAGATGGACAGATGGATAGGTGAATGAAAGGGTGGAAAGAGACAGGGACACATTACCACTATGGAGATACAGTTTCTAAGTGGCAGACTTCATCCATAATTCACAGTGTAGATAGCTATTGTAGGGGCTGAGTCATGCTAGATTTGTTGGGAAGGCCAAGAGTGGTGGTTATGTGTGCAGGCTCTGAAATCAGATGCACACCCTCCATCTGCCAGCCCCATAGCTACAAGCTGTTTGCCTTTGTGTGTGATTTTTTCTGAGCCTCAATTTATGTCTCTATAAAATGGGAGAAATAAGAATAGTGTGTGAGAATTAAATATTATGCTGGCACACAGTAGGTGCTCATTAAATGTGTATTAAAAGAATGAGTGATTGAGTCAACAACGTATCATTGGCATTCCATACATGAAAGGGATCTGTGCTAAAGTCAGGATTCAGTGGGTCTCCCTTATGTTATGGTTTGAACTACAAAATCACCCAAATGCAACAAAGCTGTGAAAATCCCCAGATTTATATTTTAAACCCTCAGGCATATCATCAGACATGTAGTAGAAATATTCTCACTTCACTTGCATTCAAATCATCAAAATGAACTAAGAGCTAATTGTAATTTACAAAGTCAGGTAATCTTTCTAATCCTTTGTATCTTTGAACTGCAGATTTGTGGTTTGTTAAAAATAAGCACATTTCTAAAGAGGGTAACTGGAGTGAGGAGAAAGTATTTTCAGGGAGGCACTACAAGGTTAGCATGAGGCGTTAGCTCCTTTGTGTTTGCTACCTCTGTCTAATGTGTGCTCCCAGCCTAGGGAGAAGGCATAATCTAGTGCTTACATGGGAAGTCCCTGCCTGCAATGTCACGAGGCTTATGTGTGGTGGGTTTATCTGAATCTTCGATGAGCAGCTCTACCAATTCCTACTTAATAATTATGCATCCAGCTGAAAAAAAAATTTTATTTTAAAGCCTTCATAAGCCTTATCTTCACTAGAAGGTTCACCAAATGGTGGTTTCCCCCAGATTCCCTTGAAGCTCTTTAGAAGTACATTTTTCTCTATCAAAGAGAAGATGAAAAGGATGTTCATGTTGTAAGAGTGGAAGCAAAGGACTCGCCGGTCTGCTCTACATGCATCGGTACTTAGTGAGATGAAGGGAAACTGGGTGGTGTAGACATAACCACACTCCCTTCCTGAGTCATACCTGGCTTCTCTCATTGCTGACACGGAGAGATGAAACAAGTGGAGGGCCAGGAAAATCACCCCGGGAAGCTTTTGGGAGAATAAAACTGGGACAACAAAGAAGATGTGAAAAGAAAAATAAGAGGGATAAAAAGAAAGCTTTAAAGGTAGAAGCAAAAGCACACAGTGATAAAGAATAGGCAAAACAGCTCAGGAAAGGAGAGGGGACTGTAATCATCTCTCCACGCTGGACTGGGAAGGTGAGTGGGAGCCAGATAACAAGGACAGGGACACAGGAGACAAGCAGGTGCCAAGGGAAGGGCTGGGAGACGCAGAGATGGTGAAAAGTCCCAGGCGTCTCTGCCACTGAGCAAGTGTGAGAGCCACAGCACAGAAGGCTGGAGATCACGCAGACCACGGAAGGCGCTGTGAGCCAGAGCAGGGTCTTTATTGTCACAGTGTCTAATCCAGAGTCTCTCAAAGTGTGACACTCAAACCAACGGCCTCGACATCACCCCAGATGGTTGCCAAAAATTCAGATCCCGAGTTCTTCCCAAGGCTTAGCGAATGCACAGGACAGAGGGCAGACGAGTGATGGCACTGCCAGCTAACTCCAAGTGACTCTTGTTCACATGGAGCGGTGACTCTCCACCAGCCCTAGGGAGCCACTGAGGGGTTTTAAGCAGGAATTTGACATACGTGTTTCATTTCGCATGGAATTTTTTTCATCCTTTATGCTTATAGGATCTATAACAATTGTCCATTTCATATATACATCATTCTTCTGAGCATATATTAGTATTTAATAATAGCTCACTTATCACATGTTTCTACTCTAAAGTGTAAGCTCCACGAAGGTGGAAACCTGGCCTTTTTCTGTTCACCTTGGGAGTTAACAGAAACTGCTTAGCAGTTAACACAACGGCCAACTGTCACACGGAAGGAATGCAATGTTTACCGAATGAATAAATGGACAAATACACAAATGCATGCACTATAACAGGAGAGGGAATGACAGACTAGAGGATGGAGATCGAGGTGAGGTAGGAGACTCTGGATAACCCAGATGAGAGGGTTATGCCTGACACAGTCAATGTGTCTATGGGGAGGAGGGAGAAGAACCAAAAGAATCTGAACAATATTTTTTGGATTGGGAGGGAGGGCTGTTGGTCCAAATGAGTAGATGTGTCCAGAGAATTCTATGCCTCCATCCCTACACCAAATCTACTACAAATCTGGCCCATGACCTATTTGTGTAAATAAAGCTTTATTGGAACACAGTCACAGCCATTTGTTTACGTATAGTCTGTGGCTGTTTTCAATATAAGAGCAGAGTTGACTCGTGACAGAGACCAGATGGCCTGAAAGACCTAAAATATTTACCATCTATCTGGCCCTTTATAGAAAATGTTTGCTGACCCCTGAGTCAGGGGCCCATTTAACTTTCTACTGTTTTAGGAGTTATGCTGAGTTCAGAGAGAGTAGCAAATGATAATTCTCCACGAGCACATGGCTTATTTAAGCACAGAAAAAGTGAAATGTAGGATTTCTGACTTGCAAAATTGCCAGCCTGTACTGGTGGCCACACAGGGCATGGGTACGAAATTCCTTACACAGGGAAGTTCAGGCACATATTGCAAAGCCTGGGCCTCTGAATCCACTCAGACATCCCCACCCGCATTCTCCCAAGTCGCTCCAGAGCATAAGGGAAGGGAAAGTTACACTTAGAGTGCCTCGGGAATTCTGTGATAAAGACAGACAGGGACTTGGCAGGAATAGCTGCTGAAGCCATCAAAGAGGACATCGCAGAGCTCAGGCCACTTTGCCTCAATATCAGCAAGCGTTATGGTGATTTTCTGATGATATCCCAGAACCCCTTTACACAGTGGCCAAAATGCCTTGGGGGTTGGGGGGGAAGGCCAGATAAAGGAAGCAGCCACGGTGGACAGGAAGGCATGAGGTAGCCACAGGCGGTGGTGGCAGGGACACTTATAAACCTCCAGAGCTGCAGGATCTTGAAATCATAAAATTGGAAAAGTACTTCAAAAAATCCCAAGTCCTTGCCCCGTCTGCTGCTACCAGAAAGGGCTGTCCTCAGATTATCAGCAACCATGAAGCTCTCTCTAATGCCCTCGGGACCAGGCCAACACAGGAGACACAGACTGCTGGCGCGGCACTCACGTTTGGGAGGTAGCGCTGAACAGTCTCACCCAGCCCCATTGTCCTCAAGGCTAACTC
>CAUYPO010110774.1:0-44718 GCA_963574435.1 Cheirogaleus major
AGCTACTCGGGAGGCTGAGGCAGAAGGATCGCCAGAGCCCAGGAGTTTGAGGTTGCTGTGAGCGAGGCTGATGCCACGGCACTCTAGCCAGGGCAACAGAGTGAGACTCTGTCTCAAAAAAAAAAAAAAAAAAAAAAGAAATGGGTGGGAATTTCCTGAAGGCATGTTAGCTTGTCACAGGGTGAGTCAGCCTAACAAATGCCTAGGATCAGAAAGACACCAGCTTGGGCCTGACACTTGAGTGAGGTCACACAATCACAGTCTTGTGCTACACTTATACGTACTTCACTAATCTAATGGAGAAGGATATGTTTACAGGGGAAACCACCAATGTCACGGAAAAGAGAATGTAGCATACTTGGAAAGTATGACTCATATACTACACAATTCCCTTCAGCAAAAGGGTTTTGCAATATACTACTAGAAAACTTTTTTTTTTTTTTTTTTGGTCTAAGGTAGGTTATTATAAAGTCCGAGGCATATGAATAGGCCAAAGGGTAGGCACGTGGGCACAGGGGACAGGGGGCAGACAGGTATCTCTTGGAGTAACATCTGGATCTCTACAGTCGGTTGACTAATACACAGTTTTACAGGACTGTCAGAAATCAAGTAAAATCCTTATATTGGATTTTACTGGAGGAAAATGATCAAAACTAAAAGTCAAAAAAGGATTTTGGAAGGGAGCCTACAATGTAGCATGTGATGCCAGGAGCAGCAAAGATTCCTAGATAAAATGATGTTAGAGTTGGAAGGGATCTCAGTTGTGTTCCAATCCAACCTGCTGTTTTACAGTTAAAGACACAGATGACCAGACAGAAAGCGACATGTCCAAACTCACAAGGTGACTGAGAACCCAGATGCCCTGGTCACCATATGTCCTACTAGACTGGATTCAACTGAGTTGGATTAACAAAATGGATCATGAGCAAATCCAAACGTACCATTCCATTCCAAGTATCATAAAGCCTCAACTTCCACCCCCTCTTTTGCCCAGGCTATTTTCTGACATTTCAGATTTTTCATTTGTTCAATAGCTGAACAAATGAATTATAGCTAAAAAGAAGGCAACTTTTAAACATACACCTTTATATTCAATTTCAATATTTACTGACTGTCTTCTCTGAGTCAGGCTTTGTCCTGGACCCCAGAGGAAGCACAGATAAACAAGGCATTTCATTATTTTCATGCATAGTTCCACAACAATGCAGGCTGTCCCTATCATGTGAGTATGACTGGGGCGTGGGGAGCATTTAGAGCAATAAAGAAATTGGATTATTGCAATCTGGTTCCTGGTGAGAACTAACCGACATCACAAAAATCCAACAGTTTCAGCCCTTCATAGACTGAAAAGGGCAGGAACAGCAGAACAGCCAGGATGTCAGCACAATATAAGGCATGAACTCAGAGATTTCAACAGCAGGCAATTTCTTCTCAGAGCCCTTAGGGAGATTAGGGGAGATCTTGGGACAGAAGAGAAGCTTGATGTGACCCCAAAGGTATTACTCCTATATCTGGCCGAAACCCACTGGAGACATGAGCTCCAAGAAAGCATATTTGACTTGTTCAAACATTTCAACTTTGAGGCAACTTGAAAAGCGACAGACAGCTGTGCTGGGTGAGAACTCAAGACAGGTGCACCTCATTCCTACCTCCCAGTGACCAGCGAGTTTGGGTGGGATCTCCAATCCCAACTTCTCCAGCTCTCGCTCTCTGTACTTCTCATACTGCCGGTACCCTGTGTACCCGCCACCTGTCACCAACAGAATGGGCAGGGGGCGCAGCAGGGACAAGGTTCGTGCAGGGGCAGTGTGGACTTTTCTGGTATCTGTAACAAAAAACAGGAACATTTTGAGCCTAGGAGACAGGACTACGGAAGAGTCGTATAAACACAGCACCAATAGGAGGGCCGGGAGAAATCAATGCATCTCAGAAGCCCTCAGTAAAGGTGACTAGACTCTCGAGGTATCTGACAGGCATGTGCAACCTTGAGTTACTACTGAGACCCTTCTGTCTCCAAATTCTATCAAGAAGAGTAAAGGACAGGAGTAAAGGAAAGCATATCACCTAGGGAACAACAATGTACTTCAACTGCCACCATAGTCACAGAATTTAAGATGAAAACATTGAATTGCGAAGAAGGCAACTAATCAAGGTTGCTCAATTGGCCACTGACAGGTCCAGAACTTGGAGCCAGGTGCCATTTCTCACCCAGGACTCTTTGATCTTGCTTTTATAATCCAGGCCCAATTTTGATTTCAAATTTCAAACGCAAAAGCTCAAATGCAGAATCTCATAAACTCTTACAACTCAACAATAAAAAGACACATAATCCCATTTAAAAATATGCAAAGGATTTGAATAGACATTTCTCCAAGACAACATATAAATGGCCAATAAGCAGTGAAAAGAGAGACATTCAACATTTGTTACGGGTTGCACTGTAACTCCCCAAAATTCATATGTTGAAGTCCTAACCTCTGATACATCAGAAAGTGACCTTACTTGGAGACATGCTGTTTACAGAGGTCACCAAGTTAAAGAAGATGAAAGCAGATATCAGAGTGATGCTCTTACATGCAAAGAATGCCAGCAAACCATTAGAAGCTAGGTAAGAGGCACAGAACAAATTCTCCTGCTCAGCCGTCAGAAGGAAGCAACCCTGATGACATGCTGAACTCACACTTTTAGACTCTAGAACTGTGGGACAAATTTCTGCTGTTTAAGCAATCTCGTTTGTGGTACTTTGTTATAGTAGCCCTAACAAACCAACACATCATTAGTAATCAGGGAAATGTAAATCGAAACCACAAGTACTACTTCACACCCATCAGAATGGCTGTACTCAGACAGATAATATGTGTTGGAAAGGATGTGGAGAAATTGTAACCCTCATATACTGCTGGTGGGAATATAAATTGGGCAGCCACTTTGAAAAATAGTTTGGCAGTTCCTTAAATTGTCAAACATAAAGTTACCATATGACTAAGAATTCCACTCTCAGACATATACCTAGGAGAACTGAAAACACCTGTCACACAAAAACATACATGAATGTTGAATAGCAGCATTATTCATAATAGCTGAAAAGTGGAAACAACCTAAATATCCATCAACTGATGGAAAAACAAAATGTGGTATAGCCATACAATGGAATATTATTTAATAATAAGGAATGACATATAGGTAGGACATGGTAGGACATGAACCTTGAAAACAGTGTGAAAGAAGCCAGCCATAAAAGGCTGCATATTGTATGATTCTGTTTATACTATTTATACTATGTCTATCAAGATAAGTATATCAAAACATGTTGTATACCCTAAATATATACAACAAAAACAAAACAAAAATAAAAAATTCAATAGCTGAATTATCAGCAGCTTATATAAAACCAAAGAGCACTGCCTTTGACTTCCAAATGGAAGGAAATCCTCTTGCTCCCCACACCACCATGTTTTGGTTGTTGTTGCTGGTTTGTTTTTTTAATGAGCAAGTATAGACATCATTAATCTCTTCCATCATCTATTTTTTTTTTTGTTTATTTGGAGACAGAGTCTCACTCTGTTGCCCAGGCTAGAGTGCCATGGCGTCAGCCTAGCTCACAGCAACCTCCAACTCCTGGGCTCAAGCGATCCTCCTGCCTCAGCCTCCCGAGTAGCTGGGACTACAGGCACGTGCCACCATGCCCGGCTAATTTTTTCTATATATTTTTAGTTGGCCAATTAATTTCTTTCTGTTTTTAGTAGAGACGGGGTCTCGCTCTTGCCCGGGCTGGTTTCGAACTCCTGACCTTGAGCGATCCTCCCACCTCGGCCTCCCAGCATGCCAATCTTAATAAGAAACATCCAGATGTGTTCCTAGTAACTGATGGTAATAACCTTTTGGTTGCTGTTCTCATTAACCATCTCATTTTATTCCCAAGGTAGTCTTAGTGGGTTGTTAAAAATAGCTTTTGGGGCGTGGGCAATATACATAACCGTAATATTTGTACCCCCATAATATGCTGAAATAAAAAAATAAAATAAAATAAAATAAAAAATAAATAAATAAATAAATAAATTTAAAAAACCAGAATCTGTAAACTCAACTTTCCTCCCCCTGTTTTCATCATTTGAATAAGAAAAGTTACAATGGCAAAAAAAAAAAAAAAAAAGAGAGAGAGAGAGAGATTAAAAAATGGGTAAAAATTTAAATAAACATTTTTCCAAAGTCATACAAAAGGCCAATAGGTGGGAAAGCACAATGAATGGCTCAGCCACTATGGAAAACAATATGAAAGTTCCTCAAAAAATTAAAGATAGTACTATCATATAATCCAAAAATTAAACTATACTTGTGGGTACATATTCAAAAGAATTGAAATCAGATCACAAAGATATATCTGTTTTCCTGTATTTATTGCAGCATTATTCTCAATAGCCAAGATATGGAAACAACTCAAACATTCATGGATGAATGGATAAAGAAAATATGGTATATACATAAAATGGAATATTATTCATCCTTAAAAAGAAAATCCTTCCATTTTTTACAAAATGGATGAACCTGGAGGACATAAGACAGTCACAGAAGAAAAAATACTAAATCATTCCATGTATATGAGGTACGTAAAATAGTCAAACTAAATGAAGTAGGAATTATTAATAGAGAGTGGTTGCCAGGGCCTGAGAGGAGAAGGAGAGGGGAATTGTTCAATGAGTATAATGTTTTAGTTATATAAGATGTGCAAGTTCCAGAGATCTGCTGTACAACAAAATGACTATAGTAAACAATACTGTATTGTGCACTTAAAATTTTATTACAAGGGTTAGCTTCATGTTAAGTCTTTTTATCACACAAAGGAGGCACAATGAAACATTTAGAGATGATGGATATATCTATTATCTTTGTTGTTGTGATGGCTTCGTGGATGTGTATACATATGTGTAAACTTATCAAAATGTATACATTAAATATGTGGAATTTTATATGTATCAATTATACCTCAATAAAACTGTTAAAAATCAAAATAATACACAAATATATGGTGTTGTTATAAAATGTGGGGGAAAAAAGAAAAGACACAGAAGAGAGAAGCCAGAGGAATCCAAATTTTTTGGTTTTGTTTTTTCATTCTCCTCCTCTTCCACCTTTTCCTTCTTCCCCTCTTCCTTCTTCTCTTTCTTTTTCTTTTTTTCCCTTGGAGCACTTAGAGATCATTTGGATTTGGATTTGAAAATGACCGAGATAGGAAAAATGTTTGGAAGATTGTTGTAACTATATTCATATGACTTATTGATCTGCAGTTTTTTTGTGATATCTTTAGTTTGGTATGAGAGTAACACTAGTCTTGTAAAATTAGTTGGGAAGTAGTCCACTCTCTTCTATTTTTTAAATAGTTTATAAAGAATTGCTAATAATTCTTGGAATATATGGTAGAATTCAATGTCAAAGCCGTATGGGCCTGAGCATTTCAACATGAGTAATTCTGAGTAGTACTTCAATCTTTTCATTTATTCTAATTCTTTTTGAGTTGCTTCTGATAATTTGTATCTTTTGGGTATTTGCATATTTCATCTAAATTATCTAATTCTTGAGTATTTAACATATGGTTTATCATATTATTCCTTTATAATTCTTTTTATTTCTGTAAATTCAGTAATAATGCCCCCTCATTTATTTCTGTTACTAGTAATTTGAGTCTTCTCTCTTTTTTTCTTGGATAACATAGCTACAGCTTTTTCAATTTTGCTGATTTATAAAAAGAACTAACTTTTGATTTCATTGACTTTTTTGTATTGCTTTCCTTAATTTATTATTTTATTGTCATTCTTTATTTCATTATTTTCTATTGTTTATTATTTTCTTCCTTCTACACTTTAGATTTAGTTCCCTCTTCTTTCTCCAGTTTCTGAAAAGATAGTTTCAATTCTTCCTTTCCAATTTGGATGCCTTTTTTCTCTTGCCAAATTGTTCTGGCATGAAATTTTAATGCAATGTTAAGTAGCTGTGTTGAAAGTAGAATCTTCCCCTTTTTTCTTAGGGTAAATTTTTCATTCTTTCACCATTGAGTATAATACTAGCTGTGGGTTCTCCGTAAATGGTTTTTATCATGTTGAGGAAGTTCTTTTCATTCTTTGTCTTCTGGGTGTTTCATCATAAAGGAGTGTTGTATACAATATTATATTTAATTATTTTATTGTCAACTTTTACCATTAAATATTTCTAGAGTGATTAATATAAGTATGTGTATGTGAGTATATATATATTTTTTTGAGACAGGGTCTCGCTCTGTCACCTGGGCAGGGGCCAGGCTGTGAGTATATAATTTTAATTGAACATACTGTTAACATACTTTTATATTTTCTAACTCGATTATTCAATATTATTAATATTATTAGATATTCAATGATTTATAATGCATACACCAAGTATATTATATCTATTCAAATTAACTCTTGTTGATTGATTAGGGAAATTATAATTTATTGTTCTTATATACACTATTGCAATGAATTTCTTATAGATCTTCTCATTCATATAATTGTTTCCATCGAATACATTTTTGAAGTGCTATTACTTACTCATTTTTAAGGCTTTTGACACTTATTACCAAATTGTCTTACAGAACATTCATACCAATATACATTCTCATATTAATATAGTATGAAGATAAGTTTTATATTTTTAATTGAGAGAGAGTTTATTTAAAAATGATTTATATATGTTGAAGAGAAAATGTAGCCTGTAATTATAAATTAAATATTAAAATATTATAAATAAATTATAAACATATATATGATTTCCACAGAATATTCTTCCCATTAGTCTGGGAGTCGAAATAAGGAGCTGAGCCATAAATTCATGTAGTCCTACTTCCTCATATTTTCTTACAAGAATTGTAAGTTAATAGAGTGGTAAATTAATGTATTGGCAAATAATATGATTAATGATAAATTAATTATTAAGTTAATTAATTGCTAAATTAACTGGTAAATATTATGATTACTTAATGTTAAATGTAAATCAATAGCTTCATTCCAAAAAAAGGAAGCTTTTATAATATTCTGTAGTCTAAAGTCTATGAGTAGGAAAAATCAAAATTAGTACCTCTATTTCTAATTTGTCTAATTTGATGGACAATAGCTATATAACCTAACCCCCTTTTTTAATTCAAGAAAGCATATGAAAATTCACATATAAGCTCAATGAAGCTTTCATATAGGTCCCATTGACTCCATTGACACATATATAATATATATAATTCATAGACACACCACGTCTTTAAACACGTATCTTTAACATTGTAATCTTTGACAACCTGCTGCGTTACTGAAGGCAAACTAAACAAATAGATTCATCAAGACCAAAGACCATTAATAGGTGTTATCACTACTGATGTTACCAAGAGATTTCTTCATTTTTGGCTAGTTTTTAGCAATCGTTACCCTGCTGTAACTAGTTTTAATTGATCAATTTAAATTTTGTCTGGTCAAACGATCAATCTAAAATTTTCATTTTCTTCAGTTTATTTTTATACATATACTATTGCTTATATATGTACATTCTAATGTAAAATTAACTTTGCATAAAGTATGAATTCATTTTATTAGAAACATAGTTGATTTTATTATGTTCATAACTCTAAGTTAAAAGCAACACACATTATCATATTCTAGAGTTCAAGAGCCTGAGCTCTGGAAATCTATCTTGGTGAGTTGGGGAAAATCATTCAATTCCACGTCTATGGAAAATTGGAGTGTGTATGTGTGTGTGTATGTATGTATGTATATGTATAAAATCTTAATAGCATGCACTCTCCAAATACAATGAGACAAGAGTTGTGAAGTATTAAACCCAATGCTTGGTATAAGAAAGAGATTAGTAATTGTTTTTTTCACAAATATTTTCTGCATATTCATTATTATAAAATAATTTATCACAAATTGTAAAACATTTCATAAAATATTCACCATTAAAAATAAGTTTCTTATCACTGTGATGAATACCACACACATCAATTACTTCTTATTTGTATTAACTGTTATAGATACTACATAAAATCAAAAGGATATTTATTTAATCATGGCACTTTTTATTTCTTTATATAAATGTGAGAGAAAATCTTTTTTCAAATATCGCACTACTATAAATAGTTTAAAACATTTTTTTAACAAAAAAAAAGGAGTTAAAAGCATTCAACATATTTAAGAAAAGAAAATAAGAGCTGAGAAATGTGGCACAGAATGGCTCTGACATGTATATTATCTTACCTGGAATCATTTCATTATGAGGTCTGAAAAATAGCAGTTCTTTGGGGCTGAATGAATATAGCTCTAATTTCAGCTTCTAATTTCAGGTTCTCATATATAATTACTCTCTCTATGAGTATTGAGTGGAGGGTTTTCTGTTACCTTGGGTGTGAGCATTAATTTAAATCCTCAGATTTCCAAAATTCTAATTTAAACTGTAGAGCAGCACAGCTATGATCAGATTGTTCTCTAGCAAATGGGGTTTATAATTTGCAAATCCCAAATGAAACAAATCATTTAGCAGAACTCAAAGAAGCAGTTAGTCTAGGTTTTCTCTCTTTTTTTAATGAAAAGAAAGAAAAGAAAAGCTTAAATACTATTCTGAGAACCTAATCAAGAATAAGAACTACAGTTACTTTTGAATTATATGCCCAATGGCAATTTAAATACGATCCTTTGGAGAAATATTAATAAGTTAAGTTAAAGAAGGGGCAAAATGAGAATAGTCTAAAAATGTTAGTGTCATGTAGTTGATTTTACATGGTTTATATTGATGAGAAAAGACCTTTTCTTTTCAAATATAGCACACGTTAGACACCATTCCTACTATAGTAGAGAAGAATCCTCTATCTCCCATATCCAATTCTCCAAAGTTTCTAAA
This sequence comes from Cheirogaleus major, assembly GCA_963574435.1. NCBI lineage: Eukaryota > Metazoa > Chordata > Mammalia > Primates > Cheirogaleidae > Cheirogaleus > Cheirogaleus major. Next base: position 8,893 of record CAUYPO010110774.1, read on the forward strand.
ATATAAGCTATCAAAAAATATTAATTCTTTATAATTGTCTTTGTATTCCTATAATGCAGGTACAGAAGAGGTATTGATTCTGAAATTGATGGCATCAATCTATTTTAATCAAATATAGAAAAGCAGGGAGATATTCTTTATCTGTCTGAAAGAAAAACAATTGCTGTACAAGCTGAAAGTGAATCCAGTAGTGTGAAGGAAGGAAAATCAAAATCAAATCACGAAGCAGTTTGAAATCCCTTTTAAGAGAGGCAAAGTGGGGCATTCTTACTTATGTGGGCTTTAGATACAAGTGAGCTAACATAAAGGTATCAAGATAGACATAGTGCCCTAATCTTAGCTTATCTCTCCTGGCAATGTAGGTCATGGCTTTAATATCTATAATGGAAGATTTTTGCACAAAGTGGACCTTTTTAGACAATGAATAGTTATCACAAACATTAACCTGTTCCATATAAAGTATACAGCAATCTCAATTGTTTCAAGTGCCAAAAATGGTTTAGTGGTAGCTCAAATGCTGAACCTATTAGGAAATGTATTTATTTTGGTCATCTTCAAATTATATGGCAAGCTGCCACATACAATTACATGACAGGTATGAGTAGTATGCAGCAGAAAATCAAGCTATAATGCAGGGTGGACATGTCATAGTGATGACTCACTGACAGAAGAAGGGAGAATTTGTAATCAATGAGGTTTATCTTGATTACCTAACTTTGGATAGGCCACGAAATGGTTCTTGAGTTACAGATATGTTGGGGCAAGTGTCAGATTAAATTTTCAATTGAGATACTTTCCCCTGGAGCCTGGAACTCTATGAAATTCTATTTTGTCATTCCTTTTGGTATGGTCATAATTAGCTTTAATTAATAAAATAGAATTAAATCTTTAGGAAAGTGTTTCAGAAAGTCTAAAAGAATATAATAAAATGTTAGGCTTCAGTTCTATTCTCACTAGGCTCTAGGGTAATTCTGCAAGCTTAAAGGTATTTAATTCCTCCAGGTAAATGATCATATTAAATAACTGAATAAATTTGATGACTCAAGGTGATGAAGGTAAACCAGGCAGACCTTGAAAGCCCAGTTCATTATATGAAAGTATTGAAATCTAAGTGGAGTAGGATCTCTGGATGAGTGAGACAAAAGCAAGAGGCATAAAATGTAGGGTGCAGTGGAAAATTTTTACTGAATCTATTATAAGTCAGCAAAGAACTGTAAACAGGTGTCGATCTCTTAAAAATGATTAGCAGCATTTACAAAAGTAGAGCAGGTCTCTCAACAATTTCAGGTTACAATATTAAGTTATACTTAAGGGGTTATGAGAAAACTGGACAGAGTAATGTCAAGTAGCAGACTTCCTAGCCTGCAGGGGAAGAGGTTAGAGTCAAGCTGTCATAGTCTATCATGAGGGACATTCACCTCCTTTCCATGTGGCAATATTTCTGTATTAAACATCTCTTCTAAAACTAGAAAAATTAGCTGGTCATGGTGGCACGTGCCTGTAGTCCCAGCTACTCAGGAGGCTGAGGCAGGAGGATCGCTTGAGCGCTAAGAAATGAAATGACTGCACAATCATGGTACAAGTCAGTAGCAAGGTTTTCGATCTTAGACCTTTTTTCTCTCTCTACCTCATGCATTCTCTTCTAATGCTGTTGTGAATATAATTCATATATGGAAACCATTGAAAGTTAAAGTTGACCATTTTATTAATATCTACTGATTGAATGTTTAAACATAATATTTAAACATTAAATATATTAAGATAATTATAAACATGCCATATGCCTTCAGAATATATCACCGAGATATAGTAAAGCCTAATAAACTCTTCCCCAAGTCCAGACATAGGATTTATAGAAAACACTGACAATACAGAAATTAATAATCTACTCGCATCCCTGTTTTAGCTATTTATTGCTACATTACAAATTATCCCCAAACTAAATATCCCCAAAAAACAAAGATTTACAACCTTACAGTTTCTATGTTTCAGGAATCAGGTCTAACTAGCTTAGCTGGGTCCTCTAGCTCAATCAATCTGCCGACTAGTGCTGTCAGCATCTCAAGGTTTGACTGAAAGGAATCCTTTCCCGTGCTCATGTGGCTTTTGGGAGTCTCTAGGTCCTCAATTGCTATTGATTAGCCTGAGAAGACCAACTCACTCACTTGACTGTCAGCAAGCCTCAGGTTTCACTGACTGTTGCCTAGATATATCAGGTCCTTGCCTTGTGGACTTCTCCATAGGACTACTCACAGTATGATATTTTGCTTCTCCCAGAAGAGGATACCATCAAAGAGAAAGCAAAAAGTGACAAGAAGACAGAAGTCACATTATTTCTGTAATCTCATTGTTAATGTGACATCCAATTGCTCATGCTGTATTCCATTCATTAGAAGCTGGTCACTAGATCTAGGCCACACTCAAGTGGAGGGGTTACAAAAGGGCACGGATATCAAGAGGTAAGGATCATTTGGAATCATTTTAGAGGCTGTCTGCCACAAGGTCTATGGCCTCACAAAGAAACAAAGAAAAATGTAATCATACTTACTTAGTTCCATCTCAAGTCATTCTAAGTCAGTGCTCCCCAACCTTTTTGGTACCAGGGACCAGTTTCATGGAAGACAATTTTTCCATGGATAGGGGGAGAGGAGGATGGCTTCAGGATGATTCAAGCACATTAATTTATTGTGCACTTTATTTCTATTATTATTACCTTGTCACTTGCCACTCACTGATAAGTTTTTTGTTGTTGTTGTTGTTGTTTTTGAGACAGAGTCTCTCTCTGTTTTCCAGGCTAGAGTGCCATGGTATCAGCCTAGCTCACAGCAACTTCCAACTCCTGGGCTCAAGTAGTCCTCCTGCCTCAGCCTCACGAGTAGCTGGGACTATAGGCATGTGCCACCACACTCAGCTAATTTTTCTATTTTTAGTAGATCTAGGGTCTCACTCTTGCTCAGGCTGGTCTCAGATGCCTGACTTCAAGTGATCCTACTGTCTCAGCCTCCCAGAGTGCTAGGATTACAGGCATGAGTTTATGCCAGCAGCGACGAAGCCTGGAGAACAAGTAGCAATGAAATCACAAAAGGCATTTTCCACAGCTTGTCAAGAATTGAATATTTTTCCTTGAAATAAGTGGTCTAAAGCCTGGAACAAGTGGTAGTCAGTTGTTGCAAGGTCTGGTGAATATGGTGGATAACAGAGAGTTTACAAGTCCAACTTCTGTAATTTGAGCATCATTATTTTTTGCAACATGGTCTTGCAAGAGGATTGGCTTGTCTTTATTGACAAATCTTTGGTGCTTAATCACAAGCATCCTCATCATGTCATCCAATTCAGTGCAGTAGACATCTGCTATAATAGATTGACCAGGTTTTATGAAGCTGTAGTGGATAATACCAGTGCTAGACCACCAAACAGACACTATTAGCTTTTTTTGATGAATATTCGGTTTTTGACTGTGTTTCAACACTTCTCCTTTATCCAACCATTCTACTGAACACTTGCAATTGTCAAAAAGAATCCATTTTCATCACATATAACAACACGGTATAGAAATGAGTCGCCTTTATGTCATGACAGCAAAGAAAGGCAAGCTTCAAGATGATTTCTCTTCTGATGCTCATTTAATTCATGTGGTACCCATCTATCCAGCTTCTTTACCTTTTAGATTTGTTTCAAATGGTCCAATATTGTTGGAATAGTACCATCAAACTTTGCTGCTAATTGACACATAGGTTGAAATGGATTCACTTCTACCACAGTTTTCAGCTCATCTTTACCCACCTTGGTCTCAGATCACCCATATGGCTCATTCTCAAGATTAAAATCACCAGATTGGAGCTTCTCAAACCATCGACATACTAAGCATTTATTAGCCACATCTTTCCCAAACACTTTGTTGATATTTCAAGCTGTCTGTGCTGCATTGGTTCCATGACAGAGCTCATATTTTTTTTAAAAAAACCCAAATTTTTGACTTATTCATGGTTTCACAAAAATTGCTCTAAAAAAATTTGAAAGATAATCACAAGCCAAAAGTGTGTGTTTGAAAGAATGAGGATGTACCTTCACAAGAAGAAATAAATAAATAAAACAAGAAGCATCAAAGTGAAATGTCAGAGATACCAATAGTCAAACTTATGGAAATTTGGCATTCTATAATTAATAACCTAATATGATGATAACTATTAAATGAATTTACTACTGAGGTATTAATTAATAAATTAGGAAATGTTGCACTTTGTATTTGTTTCTTTAAACCATAAGGAAAAAAGTTTGAAAGGGATCATGTCTTTCTTTTATGTTTCCTTACCATCTCTCCTTAACTTGCTTGTGATTAAAACCAAGAAAGAAATATTCTCCCAGAATCAGCAAGCTAAACACAATCCATGCCTCTTAATGGCAACACTGTTTATTATATCTCTTTATATTACACAAAAGTCCCAACATAGTGCCATACATGCTTGGAATATAACAAATAAATACATTTTCCACTGGATTTGAGTAGACAGACAATATCTACTGTCATCTCTCTAAAGAAGTAAACAGAAGAGATGTGGGAACACATACTTCTTTATAGTGTCAAACTATAGCAAGACAGGAAATAGATATGTTGCAATGAAGGACAAATTCTTACTAAAAAGAAAGTAAAAAACTATAATTGACTTCTATACCAGTACCATGCTGTTTTGGTTACTACCAATGAAACAGAATGGAGAACCCAGAAATAAAATCATCTGCTACAACCAACTGATCTTTGACAAAATAGACAACAAAATATACTGGGAAAAGGAAGCTCTATTGAATAAATAGTGTTGGGAAAATTGGATAGCCACATGCAGAAGAATGAAACAGGACCCCCTATTTTATCCCATATACAAACATTAATTCAAAATGGTTAAAAGACTTAAATGTAAGACATGCAACACATGACTTAAAATGTAAGACTTACATTTAAAAGACTTAAATGTAAGACATGCAAAAATTCTAGAATAAAACTTAGGAAAAACTCTTCTAGACATTGGGCTAGGCAAAGAATTTATGACTAAGACACAAAGGGCAAATATAGAAATAACAAAGATAAATAAACGGGACTTCATTAAATTAAAATGCTTCTTCACAGCAAAGGAAATAATTAACAGAGTGAATAGACAACCTACAGAATGGAAGAAAATATTTGGAATCTATATATCTGACAAAAGACTAATATCCAAAATCCACAAAGAATTCAAATAAATCATCAAGGAAAGAAAGAAAGCACCACAAAGTGGGCAGAATATATGAACAGAAGTTTTTCAAAAGAAAATAGACAAATGACCAAGAAAAAATGTTAAATATCACCAATCATCAGGGAAATGCAAATTAAACTACAATGAGAGATCATCTTACCCCTATCTAAATGGCCATTATTAAAAAGGCAAAAAACAATAATTGCTGGCATGGGTGCAGAGAGAAAGGAATACTTATACACTGTTGGTGGGACTGCAAATAAGTACAACCTCTGTGGAAAACTATGGATATTTCTCAAAGAGCTAAAAGTAAGCCTACCATTTGATCCAGTAATCCCACTGCTGGGGTATCTACCCAAAGGAAATGATGTCATTTTATCAAAAAGGACACCTGCATTCAAATGTTTATTGCACCACAATTCACAATTGCCAAGATGTGGAATCAACCTAAATGCCCATCAATTCATTAGTGGATAAAGAAAATGCCCATCAATTCATTAGTGTCACACACACACACACACACATGCATACATACCATGGATTACTACTCAGCCATAAAAAGGAATGTAATAAGATCATTTGTAGCAACATAGAAGGAACTGGAGACCATTATCCTAAGTGAAGTAGCTCAGGAATAGAAAACCAAACACCATAGTTTCTCACTAGTAAGTAGAAGCTAAACAATAGGTCCACAGGCATAGAATGAAATAAAGGACATGAGATGCTGAGAAAAGGGAAGGCTAGGAGGGGAAGTATCAGATAAAAACTTCCCTATTGGGTATAATACAGTATTTTGGTTCCAGTACACCAAATTCCCTGACTTAAGCTCTATACGAGGTATCCATGTAACAAAAACACTTATACCCCCTTAATTAGTATTTTGAAATTTAAAAAAAGACAAAAACAAACAAGAAAACCTATACTTGAGAGAGATCCAAAATTTAAAATCCATAGATTTATCTACAGGTATATGCCATATTCCTTCTGTCAATATTTTCTCTGTCTTCTGATCAGCAAAGGAGCACCATTAGAAATGGTGATGCACCCATATGCAACATACAGTAACTTTTCAGTTTTTAACATCTGACCTCCTGAATGTGCTTCACCATCAATCGTTTCTTCAACTGGATAAATTAGCAGTTTCTCCTTGTAAAGAAAGGTTGGAGACTACCAATTTGGCTTCAGTTCCTCATTTTGCAAAGGGAAAATTGAGGTTGAAAAAGGTTAAATGGCTTTTTCATGGTCATACATATATTCAACAGGAAGTTAATATAAGAACTCTTGTTTCTTTGCTGTCCTTCAGAGATCAGGCCTTGGATATGAAATATGAGTCTTCCACATAAAACTCAGGGATTGAATCTCACATTTTTAAGGAAACACCAGTGTGTGTTTTCACTATGAAGAAATACTTTTTATAAGTTCCATCTATAATTACTAGTCAAAGTAATTCGGAAAATTGAGAAACAAATAAGTAGTAATTGACTTATGGACCATTAAAAGTGCATATTGAATCTGAAACATTTATTTAATTATACATCACACATATTTTTTATTTAAAATAAAATCACTTCCAATTTGAAAACATTAATTAGAAGAATATTTTTCTCCATGTTAAAATAATTTATTATTGGATTAGATTAAATTTCAGAGAGTAATAAAGAAAATAAGTTTCTTAGCCATTTCAACAAAATCATTTTAATTCCTATAAAGTATGTAGTTAGCATGATTTTATGTAGGTAATTTTTTGAGAGTTGGGGAAGTATTTGAAGAGAATAAGAATATTATTACCCTAAACATTCCATTTAAGATTATAATTTGATACAAATTTAGTAGGTTTTAAATAGTATTTTTTTTATCTAGGATCATTTTCCTTATTATTTTTTGACACTCTTTCAAAGGATTATGTCAAATTAAAATACATGCAATTTTGTCTTGAGGCTAATTCACAAAGGTAATTTCTTAATTTCATTGTGATAAACTTATTTTTCTCCAGGATATGATTAAAATAATTATTTCAATTTAAAGTATCATACCAAAACATAGTGGATATTTCTTCCACATGTTAGAATTATTCTTACATACTCTCTGATGGAGGAATTTTAACAATAAAAGTTAAAGAGATCAACACATGTAATATAAGTTTCTCCAAACAGAAGGGAAAAAATAAGTTAATAAAAACATATTATTTTCATAAAAAGTCAAGTCTGATTGAGACACACTCTAGTTATATTACTTTTGGTGAACTGAAATATTCTTTTAAATATTACATTAATACCATTGAATTGAATTTAATTGGAAAGTTATATTTAACTACAATGTGCTATCAATTGATATTAGTAAGTCATACATGAATTTGTCATACTCATTAATGAATTTATTTAACATAATTTAGAAGGAAGCATTTACCATTTTTTTATACTGACTGCTAGTGCTATTAAAATGATAGGTGGCTTGAGCCATTAGTTGTTCTGTTTGATATTAGGACTGTGTTTCTGGTAGAGATCACCATAATGGCAAAAAATATTGCCATTGAAGGCCTTGGCAAACCTGGATCTGTGAAAATCTAAGAGTATTTAGCATTTTAAAAATCCTATAAATGTTGATAATGCATTGTTCCCTTTATTGCAAACAGCCAATATTGTGTGTTTTGGTTGTATGATTTCCAAAACTATGGCATTAGGCTCTAATTCGAACATTGTATACTGGAGTGTAATTCCGATGCTCCTTTATGTGTTGAAATTATGAAATGTCAAATAAATGTAAGGAATAGACTTAAATTGCTAAACAGTATTTCTTAAAACCAACCTTTAGATCTCTTATACAAACTTACCTGGAATGTTTAATAAAATTAATATTTGTGGATCTTTCTCAAGACATACTGAATCGGGATCTCTAGGATTGCAGTTGATCATCTAAAATGTTATTTATTTATTTTTATTTTTTGGGTTTGAATTAATTTTTTATCTTTTCTATTTAAAAGACTATTGTGGTATTATTGATGTAGGAAAAGCTGTATATATTTAATTTATACAATTTGATGGATTTATATAAAAGTATATGTCAATGAAAACATTTCCACAATCTATGCCATAAATTTATCCATCTATAACTTTAAAACTATACCAGGCTCATGTAAACGTTAATTTTAGAACCATTGATGTATGTTGTATCATGCTACTTATTACTTATATCCTGACTCCACTTGAGTTATCGTAGAAACAGAGACTGAAGCCAAGACATGTGTGCTGGTAAATTATTTGGGAGGTAATGCCAACAAGTAAATGTGATGGCAATGGGAAAATGGGACTTTAAAAATGGCTAAGAAAATAAATATGAATATTTTATCAAAGTTGCTGGTGAACGAAAGATGCTCATTTCCACAGGAATCTTAGAGAAGTTCACAAAATGCCTCTTAAATAGTCCCCAAAGGATGGGAGGCTGGAGCATTTATCCACCAATCCCCGTCATCCACTAGTTGAAAGCTGCCCCCCAGGAGAGTCAAGTCTCACACTTCTAGGAGACCGTTTTGTACAGGCCAAGTGAGTTCCCATAGCTTAAGAGCAAGTCTGCGACACGGCACAGTTATGTGGTACACACTTGAGAGACCGAATGTTAGTGCAAGTCTGAGCTTGCAAAAAGAAACAAAACAACACGAACACAAAACCTGGCAATCACAGCAGTCGTGAGTCTAGAAATTTTAGGTCAAATATCAAATTTTAGGCTGGGTCTTGCCACTGCTCAAATCTGTTCATGCCATATGTAAAGTCCCCTCTGTCATATGGGTTCAAAATGGTTTCTGGTTGCAATTTCTATAAAAGTCTACACTGGAGACTTAGTGGAAAAGCTCCAGTCTGCCGCTATAAGACAGAACCATTACTGGTGAGAGAGAGAAGACATAATGCTGAGTCTATTCAAAGCCCCTCTCCTAATACCAATGATAATTGATCCTATGAATAGAATCCCCGTGAATAGAGCTACTTTTAGGTAGAAATATGTGGCTGTTGGGAATCTACTCGGGTACCTTCTGGTACTTGCTTACGACAGTATAATTTTAAAGGGATATTTACAGACACCTTGGCGTAAGAAGGGTTTTTAGACCCCTCAGGAATGAAGGTTTTAGGCACATCACCAGCTAAGCTACAAAGAGGTATTGGGGTGATAGTTGAGACTTAGAGGAATTTAGAATGGATAGTAAAGGAAGGAGGAGATTGATATGAAGTTGCAGCTCTGAGACTAACTACAGTAAAGGGGGTTCAATTCATCCCATTAATCTCCTCTTCTAAGTTTCCCTAGGAGAAAAACAAAAGTTCACAGGAGCCATGGAGGAGCTGCTTACTGAACTTGTATAAGAAATAGATCTTTTGGGGAACTGGCAAATGCCTACATGGAAAACACCGCAAAATATGGGCTGACATACATAAGCAGTCCTTTGTTAGAATTTTGCCCTATAAGTTCTTATTGTTTCAGCATACCTGTGATATGTTAAAACAAATTTATTTTCATATGTAATTTGACATTTTTAATGTTTTTTCTCCTATAAATTATCCCAAATAATAAGAAATTGAAGCTCATTCTTAATTTTAAAGAGATTTCCTGGAAATTCCACACAAAACTTGTTTGTTTGTTTTGCTTGCTATTGACTAAAAGTTGGTTACATGGTTATACAAACCTACAAAAAAAAGCATAAAAAATGCAGCTGAAAGTATTGGTTCTATTACTGAACAAAAAAGAGACAATAATTAATGAGGAACTACTAGGAAGACCTACTAAACTCACTAAATCTAGTCTAAGAAAAGAAAAAAATTATTAACCACCTGGTAATGGAGAAACTGATATATTTGTGAACATCAAATTAAATAAAGATTAAAATAAGACTGGAAAATTAACTTATATTTAAATAGAATATAAACTAGAAATATTAACAATGAAAAATTATATAATGATCACAATGAGATCCTACTTCACACTCAGGAGGATGGTTTTAATTTTAAAAAAAAGGAAAACAACAAGTGTTAGTAAGAATGAGGAGAAATGAGACCTTCCTACATTGCCAGTGGGAATTTAAAATAGTGCAGCTGCAAATGAAACTGTTTGGTAATTCTCCAATAAATTAAACATCTGATTACCATACAAAAAGAAATTCCATTCTTAGTTATATGCTCAAGATAATTGAAAACAGGTACTCAAGCATTAATACTTGTATGTTCATAACACTATTTACTATAGCAAAAGGTGGAAACAACCCAAGTGTCTATCAGTGGATGAATGGCTAGACAAATTGTGGCTAATACATACAATGAATATTATTCAGCCATAAAAAGGAATGAAGTACAGATACAAAATGGACAAATCTCAAAAAACATCCTAAGTAAAAGAAGCCAGACACAAAAGATTACAAATTTTATGATTCCATTTATATCAAATATACAGAATAGATAAATTCATAGACACAAAAAAATTGATTGGTGCTTACCAGTGCTGGGGGAGGGGACACAAGGAGTGACTACTTATCAATAATGTGGTTTTCTTTTAGTGTAATTAAAATGTTTTGGAACTGGATGAATGTGGTTAGTTTCACAATATTAGAAATATACTACATGCCACTGAAATAATATACTTTAAAACTTTTCTGTTATGTAAATTTTAACTCAAAATATTTTAATGATATAATAAAAATTATAAAATTCTAATAGATGGGAGAAATGTTGCATGCTATTTTTCCCATATTTCTTAAAAAATAGTTATTACTAAAAATTACTCTAGAGTATAAATCCAGAAGTGCTGGGCATAGTGGCTCACACCTGTAATGTCAGCTACTGAGGAGGCTGAGGAAAGAAGATTGCTTTAGCCCAGAAGTTCAAGGCTACAGTGAGCTATAGCCATTCCACTGTACACTAGCCTGGGTGACATAGCAGGATCCTGTCTCCTAAAAACAACAACAACAAAAAAGAAATAAAGTTTTAAGAATGAGATATGAGTTTGTAAATAAAGTTATAAGAGAAAAGAAGACAAAATCTATATCCTTAAAATCCAGATAAAATATAAAAGGCATAATAAATAAAATAGCTGTCCTGTGATTTAGAGCATAATATGCTAAATAAAGCAAAAACATAACATAATGAGAACATTAAAAAAGCAAGATTAAGACTAAATATATCTGACTGAACATGATTGTAAATATTAAGAATGGTTTATTTGTATGGGTCTATGTCTGCGCTTCTATTAAATTCCACTGACATGCTTGTTTATTCTTTCACCAATACCATATTGTCTTGATTACCACAGCTTTATAATAAGTCTTGAATCCTGGTAGTTTAAGTCCTCTGACTTTGTTCTTCATGTTCAATATTGTGTTGACTATTCTCAGTCATTTGCCTCTTCATATAAACTTTAGAATCAGTTTGTTGATACCTATGGAATAACTTGCTTGAGTTTTGATTAGAATTGCTGAAATTTTGATTGGAATTCATATCAATAGATAAACTGTGATATATACATACAATGGAATATTATTCAGCACTTAAAAGACGTTCACTATCAAGCCATAAAAAACAGGGAGGAACCTTAAATGCATATCACTAAGTGAGAGAATCCAATGTAAAAGTTCCACATACTGTATGATTCCAACTACATGACATTCTGGAAAAGGCAAAACTTTGGAGATGATAAAAGAATGAGTAGTTGCCAGGAGTTAGAAGGGAGGGAAAAATGAATAGGCAGAGGGCAGAGGTCTTTTAGGGCAATCACACTACTCTGTATGATATTATAATGATGTATACATACCATTATGTATTTATCAAAATTCATAGAATGTACACGAATAAACTCTAATGTAAATTATGGACTTAGCGTGATAATGACGTGTTACTGTCAGTTCATTGATTTTAACAAATGTACCATACTGGTGCAGGGTTTTGATAGCAGGGTGTGCTGTGCATATTTGGAAAAAAAAGGTGTTGGAAAATTTCTGTACCTTTTTCTCAATTTTTCTGTAAACCTAAAACTACTGTAAAAATAATCTATAATAAAAAATTATGTATAGTTAATGTCTAGTTAACCCAATTTAACCCAAATTTCTGGGAGTGTGCTCTTGTAGCGCACATTTTTTTTTGCATGTTCTTTTTTTTTTATTTTATTATTTCAGCATATTATGGGGGTACAAATATTACGGTTATGTATATTGCCCATGCCCCCCTCCCCCCTCGAGGCAGAGCCTCAAACATAATGAGTGAGATGTAGTGCACATTTTTAGCTCTATAGGAGATGTTTTATGTACACTAATGTCTAGTTCTCTATCAAACTTACATATCAAGCAGTCATTACCTCATTTCATAAAATTTGCTATTAGAAAATTATATAACTCACATTTCAGATTATCCATACCTTTCCAAATATTTTCAAAAATCACCAAAGCTTAGGGAAATATTATGATATATTTAAATTTAACTTCTAGAGGTATGATTATTTACATATTTCTGATGTTTTTATTGATTGAATTATTAGAACTATATTTTAATATCAAATAAACAAGCAGATTACATATTCTATATTTTTTGATGCGTTTTTTAATTTAAATTTGACATCTCTATCTAGCAATCATATTCTATTCATGTATTTAATTTAACATATTACAATACTATATTATAAATATTTTACTAGTCAGTTATAATTTTTTAAAATTTTTATAAGACTTTATCATTCTCACATGAATATTTGACTTACTCCAAAATTCAAACTAATTATATTCCACTGTTCACACAGTGCACATCTCATGTAGTTATTCATACTGTCATTCTTCCTTTCTTCCATCTCCATATTTTCTCAAAATACAAAAGAATATTAGGTTGTAAGCTACCTTACCACCCCTGTTTAGATTCTCTCTCTCTTATTCTTTTCAGGACGGGAAAAGTTGAAAATAAACAAAATATCTAAAGTCTTCATTACTTTCATGCTGAATCAGAATCATAAATCATTTTAAATTGGTCTTTCTATTTAAAATGGCTACTAGCAGCAGAGTTTGTATCAGCTTTCAGTGCAATTTTTAATTCATTCCTTTGATAAACAGTTAATACTATTGGTGAACATATCTAAGAAGTTTTCTTAACTTACCTTAGCAATATGATGGAAACCTAGTAGTCAATTAAAAGCAAATATCCACTTATAAAATGATTAGAAGAAATTATTCTGACTTTATCAGAATAGAAAGAATTGTGGTAAAACAGAATGAATCTCTGATAAATATATTGAACAGTCTAATTTATTTTTCCTGCTTCATATGAATTAATGAAATAAAGAAAATGAGAATTTCTCTCCTAGGTTATTTTTATGATGAGAAGAAAAATCAAGCTATTTAAAAGTTTTATCCTACTTGAAAAAAGAAGGGGAAAACAAAAGCTATATGGTTTCCATAAAATCAACAAAAAAATAATTATTTTGCTTGTGGTTAGGAAAGTATGGGTGCTTACAATATGTAATTTAATTTTTTTTCCCTTTTTGTAGCTGCTGATTAACATTTACATGCTTATAATTCTAGTTTTGATTTAGTAATTATATATATTATTTATTAGCTGTTTTGTTGATTGAGAATTTAATGTTCCTTAAACATTAATTTCATCATCATGGATTTGTTATATCAGTAATTTTAGTCAAAATATGTTAGCATTTATATAATTTAAGACTAAATTAATATCACTTGCTGTTAAACTACATAAGAGACATAGCTTCTAATTGATGATATAAACATAAACACATGAATCATTTGCATATATGTGTGTATACGTAATCTGTGTGTTTGTAAATATGTATCTATAGTCGTTATTGCTATTTGTATTATTTCTCTTTGTCATCAGTATTTTGTTAAATGGCGTTTACCTTGGTCTTTATTCATGTAAAATGGGTCTTTATTCATTTGTCTCTCTGGACATTAGATAACTCTCCTTGACTTACATGGCAAGTTCTGGAAATTTTTTTAGAAATCATCTTTTGATAATCACTTTTCTGTTTTTATTAACTTTTCGAAGGCATTCATATTAGTGGAATATTGAAACTTATCAAATCCTTAAATATTCTTATGTTTCTTCATCTATTTTGTATCACTTTTTGTTTTGTTTTAAACATAGAAATATTTCTTCAATTTTATCTCCATGATTCCCTACTACTTTTTTTTTTCTCATTATGGTACTTTTAATTTCCATGAGATTATAATTGATTTATAAGTGTTCCTTTTCAGATTTATTTTTGTCATGATTGTAATATTTGATCTATCTGAGGATTTCAACTATACGATTTAAACATTTTCTTTCTAATTTCTCTCCCACGTTTATTTTTTCTTTGGTAGAATATTAAAATGTGATGCTTTCTTGTTTAACTTTTAGGCAAGGTTTAAAGAAAGTGCACATTTCAAAAAAACAAAAGATCATTCAAAAATGTCATCATAAATAGCCAAAAGCTGTTCAGAAAGTTCATGAACATACAAAATAAAATTGAAATTACATAGTGGATATATAGGGAAAGCATTTGACTGTGAATCTGTCTTGCAAAGAGGGAAAGGAGTTCTGGGAAGATGCCACATTCAGTCGCAAGCTTAGGGCTCCTTGCAAGTGGACACACATTGTTCTGGTGTCTGACTCATGGCTGTGACAGCAGAGTGGAGGGTCACCTATGGCAGAGTCAATGACTGATTAACCTCATGAATGAACACATGACTGAATAAAGCAATAAACATCCACTACATATGTACAATGTATTATATACACGACTGCAGTTTTCAGTTAATTTCAGTAAATTGTGATCTTTATAATGCAAGCACTAATATCTAAAGTTTACAGGAAATTATAAAACAGTAACAATGACAACAACAAATCTGATAACTAATAAATTGTAAAATCATGAAAGGATTTTTCACTAACTTAAATATGGCTATGAAAGCAATGTGTGTTGCCTGATTCATCTATATGCAATGCCACGTTAAGTGGAATTCTTTTGTTTGTCATAAACAACTGGATGCATGCCCTTTATGCTGTATTTTAAAATATATAGAGCTTGCTCAAAGTAAATTTTCTATGAACCACTACCTTTTATTTTTAATGAGGTAAAAGATCATACCTTGCAGAAAATAGTAACTGGACAAGAATTGAGAGGAGGTATAGGGTGCATCTTGTACTATAAATTCCACACAAAGACAATGTAAATCTAAGTAAAGATAGGAAGAGAGATGATGTAACAACATGTAGATTACAATATTTTTCAATACGGTGCAAACACACAGGTTCCGTGTGACAAAAAGTCAAGAGAAGAGGTTATAGAGATCTTTGTCCAGTAGAAGCACTCCATGGCACTTAACCATGAGGTTGCAAACAATTTACTGTATGTGCAACTGTAAATTTGTTGATTGGGTATAAGTAGAACCCATATTAATTCAATCATATAATCAAGATTTCTTTTCTCATATATAATACTAATAAAATATCAAGAAGGAAGGAAAGTCCACTGAGAAAAGAGAATCAAGTCCTGACCTTTGGGGAAGTTTATACATCAAGAGTAAGATAAAAAAAATTAACCTTTGATAGAGGCAGAGAGGACATTGTAGAGAGGTATCAAGAGTATTCTGATACTATGTAAACCTAAAGCAGAAACTGTTAAGGATTAGGAAGCGATCAATGGTGAGCATATGATTAACAGTTGTCAACTCAAATTATAAAGCTTACAGAGATTTCCTATAAATTTTGATGCTGTCAGTGAGAAATTGCCGACGATGGCAGCCACACCTAACCTACAGGAGGACCTTTATGACTATGACATTTTGACAGCAAAAAAAGCACTCCATTGATCACCATTTGTTCCAGAAAACAGCTGGCCACAGAAAACTCTCCACTCATAACATAGGACAAGCTTTCCTCTATTGAAATGTCCTCAAACTATTCACTTGGACTTTTTTAGCCAATCAAGGTTTGCCAGGGGTAGCAGAGGACAGATAGAATGTCTCCTGCTTCCAAAACTCCCACCTTAATAGAATGCTTGCCTATTGGAGACTGTACATTTTTTCCCCTTTTTACTCTATGAAACTCACTCCCCTTTCTAACTCCTTTGAAACCCTGCGGAAATATAAGTGATGGCAGAAGAGTTCCCTTGTTGCAAGTATATGAATAAACAGCCGTTGTAAAAGTTGTAATAAACTTAGTTTCGTCTTTGGCACTGGTAAAAGGAACAACAAATTTTTTTTTAAAAAATGTAAATATAAAATAAGTAACCACACAATGCCAAATCAACACAGTAGTGCCTTTTAAAATTTTTAATCTTCTATAATTAACAAATTCTCAAGTCTTAGATTATTTATAGTTCATCACAATTCAGAGTGACCATCATTCATTATAAAGGATATTGGAAATAAGTTTTATACTTTAATTTCTATTTTTCCAAGTTCAGTAAATGTAGACTAAAACTTGAACTCAGGTCCTCTATTATAAAATCCCTTTCCTACAAAAATTCATCACATTGCTTATGTTGTGTTATAATGGCAAGATTATTTTACTGTTATTCAACATTGAAAATGTTGGAGGTGAGACATATAACAAAGTTTGGCTTCTTGAAAAAGTATAGCTTTGGCTAGGGATTTTCACAATGTGATATTCATGGATTGGTGAAGAACAGAAGAGAAAAAAATGTCATTAGGATAGTGAAATTTGGAAAATCTCTAAAGCATGAATATGCTTTGCAGACTAATTTCTTTTTTCAATTTTCAACAGAAAATGAGATAAAAGTATATCATAACTTATATTTAACTTACAGTTTAAGTGCTCATCAAAATATCAATTGTTACATGTAAATTTGGAGAAAATTTAAGAGAGGTTTACAAATATAAACATAATAGTCTTACATAACATTCATATGGTTTACTTGGATAGAAAAATCTGGCTTTTCATATCCTTAGGGCAAGCTCTCATACTTAATATTTATTCTCCGTTAAGTGAAACTTTTCAAAAAATTCTGAATCTGTTAATTTCTGGCCAGTAAAATGCTGGAATAAGAAATCTGAATACCTAAACATCTAAGAATGTTAGGAGATTTGGTCTGAACTTCGCACTAAATACACATTTACTCAAAGTCACTGATATATTTACTTCTGTTTCTCAAAATAAAAGAGAAAGTGAATGTATTCATTATTCTCATTCTTAGTAATATCCTTATCTGAAAGTATTAGTATTTTAAAAGATTTTAAAATATTTTGCTACGTTCTTCCCCCAAACTGAAAGTTCTCTTTCTTAAATTGATCATTTCTAGTTCAAGTTCTCTTCTATATTTCGAAAGTGTCATTATATGAATATTATATTATTAGAAAGCTATTAAGGAGGAAATACATGAAATCTCAAAATTTTCTATACAAATAATATAAAAACTTGACAGTCAATTAATTTCATGAACATTAGGATATTATACATGCTAAGATTTTCAAAGCAATTCTTAATCATATTTTTATAAGGCTTGATGATCAACAATTCCATACTTAAATATAAACATCATGTCTAAAAATTTCTGAAAGGAAAAAAGCAGAATAATTTTGGTAGCAAGAAATTCCATGTCTAATCAGCAGGATTAATAGCTCTCTTGAAAACACCCCCTTTGGTTGTGGTGTCATATCCAAAAAGCATCTTCTTTCAGATATGGGGTTGTATCATATGCACTGATACAATAATTTATAATAATGGTCATTGGTACCTCTAAATGTGGCCTGTTGACAGTGAAGTGATGTCTTAGGTGATATACTTTTTATGAGCTAAATTCTGGCTGAGCCCAACATCTTGGAAGATTACTTTCTTCTTAGGAATTATAAATCTTTCTGTAATCATTTTATTCTTCCCCCAGGTCTTTATATTTCTTCTACTTGACTGTATTTTATTCGTATAAACCTACAAATCTGATCACATCATTACAATACTAAAATCTACCTCTGACTTTAGGGTGAAATTCAAAACTCATTAGCAGGTAAAGGTTACATGTGGCGTAGCAGAAAGATTGTAGTTTGGAGAGGCAGTGAGAATTAAGAATAAATCTGGGTCTGACACTTCAAGAGGCTCAATTTCTTAAAATTTCTTAATCTTTAAAATAGATATCATAATGGACAATTTGTAGGGTTGTCATATAATATTTTGGGGAAAGTGTGTGTATACAGCACATAGTGTTCATTAAAGGGTAGATGACATTATGTTCAGTAGCATTATTCAATTAGGAGTGTGTCTAGCTTTCACACAACCATCACCTCTTTCTCATTAAAATATATTGATCCTGTACTTTAAGCTCTTCTCCTTTCTACTTTTATGCAGAGTTTTGCCCTTTCTGACCTAGTTCTCACTTGTGATACAGAACGAAGAAAGACTGCAGAGCAGAGAGTGCCGGTGTGAGGAAAGAGTGGGAGTTTGTGATTGATGGCTTTATTACTGGGCTCGTTTTCATTGTGGTGATTCTGAATAACAGCCATATCCAAGAGAAACAATTAAGGGAACTCTAGGAGCTAACCTGATGTCCATAGAAAGGAAAGGAGGGAAGGGAAATTCCAGGACAAGACTGTCAAATTTTGTTGTAATAAAGTTGTATAGTTTTAATATTTTCTATTTCTGTACAATGTTTGAAACTGGAATATATGTTTTTGTTTTACATAATTGTATTTTCATCTAAATGAACTTTCCTGATTTAACTGCATTTTCTAAAACCTATTTTAAATTCATAAGATTAACCCCCTTTGATACAGTCACCATATTAGTTTTCACTCCCAAACTAAGAAGCATAATGTACATGTTATAAGGCTATTCTGCTACATATGCTGAGACATTCGGCGGGGGGGGGGGGTCACAAAATAACAAGGATAAAGTAATGAAGGAAACACATCACATACATGAGACACCTCATGTCCAATAGTCTTTGAACCTGGAGCCCTGAGGTTTCACTTGATATGGTGAGATTAGAGATTATGTTTCACACATAATAGTGAGTAGAAAATTTGAAGTAAACATTTTCATTCGTGCATCCACTACAGAATGGGAAATTTTAATAAAATCTCCCTTCCATTTTTCCTTGTAATATCATGAGGCAAATTTTTATCATATGTGTTAAAACTGCAATAACATAATAATAGGTAATTATGTTCAGTGTGTGTGTGTAAAGATATCATTAAAGAAACTATATTTTGAGGCTTATATTTGGTCAATTTAATATAAAATTATTATGTTTACTGAGGAAAAATACCAACTGAAATAAAATTGTATTAAAGGTCTTTCTCAAAGCATTATCTCTAATACAAATCATAAAACATTGAAATGATATTCTAGGAAGTAAAAGAGAAATGGTATGATGAGTTATCATGAACTTCCTATACCACACTCTTGAATCAGGAAAAGAGAGTACAAAAATAAAGCGAGAAAAAAATTATTCTAAAACAAAAAAAAAGTGTTTTAAATTTAGTATAAATTTTAGAAAAGTTGATTCCAGTGTTGAATAGGTAGCATGGGAAAACAAAAACCAAAATGAGTTTTTAAAATAAAACTTTCTCTTCAACAAAGTTCTACCTCCAAATGCAGTTGCATTCTGAGATACTGGGGTTTAGGACTCCAACATATGAATTCAGGGAGAACATGATTTAGTCCATTATAATCCATTGATAATTAAAGTTCTTGAAAGAAATGTGTGAATGAATAAGCACAGATTTCTTTTCATATACATAAGTGTTGGTAACATAGTGAAACTCTTCATTGTACAACTAGAAACGGGTCCACCATTTCACCCAAAGTAAATCAACATAAGGTGTCATGGCTGGCATCATGTTCATGAACCATTCTTCTTTTCTGTCTATAATCTCATCTCAATCTTTTACATCCTGAAGGCTATATTGTAAAGATACACTATCAATATACTGTATTTATAACAGTGTGGAAAAGGACAAAAAAGGCAAAATATTTATTCTTCATAAATATGGCACAGTTTAGAAGGGCATATAAATATATAGTGGCAGGCCCATTCAAAGATTTGTCAAATAAAATGATGATTGAGCATTACAGTTGGATATAGCAAAGTGGTGGTCACCTATGACTTTCAAAATGTAATGACTTAGACTCTGATTGGGTTTAAGAAATAAATGGAGAGGTTACATACAATAATTAGACAACCATTGGGAAGATTTATTTTTTTCTCTCAGGGAAAGTACAATGGGTTATTAGCTAGAGGGAGATGTGAATTCAAGGAAGAGTTATATTTGTTTATTTTTAATATGAGAGAAATTATCACATGTTTATATCTTAATGGGGATGATCAGATGAGAGTGAAAATTAAAATCACTCAGAATAGAGAGAACACATTTTCTAAAGCAATAATCTTAACTATGTGAGAAGGAACATGCCTCCAGTGTATAAGAGAAGAGACTAATCTTAGAAGCCAGTGGGTTGAGGGTAATAAGACTTCTTACTAATGGTGCTTTAGAATAATACTTTAAGGTGGAAGAAAAAAGCTGTTTCAAACATAAGAATGACATGGCAAATAATTCTTCATATTCATTAGGGTCAAGTATTTCCAAAATATTTTCTGGGATTATTTACCTCATCCATGTGACTCCCTGATCATAACCCTTATAATACCTTAAAAATTTTAAAAAGAAACCAAATACAAAAATTATATATTTCTTACTTCTTACTTCACAATTATACAGTGTCAATTAAACAAAATAAATAGAATAATCATAGTTATCAATATGCAAGCAAATGTAAGAGCCAGAATATTGTAACCCACAGATGGTCAATCCTTACTCATTAAAAATAAGTCTGTATGTTGATCAATTATATAAGTGCCAATTATAAGTAAGTGAACAATTAGATAGGTGATAGAGATAAATCTCTAAACTAGGACATTTATGGGAGAAAAGAGAATTATTTGTAAACTTATATTGAAAAAAGAAATATAAAGCAAAAATATCCAGAAAAAATGATGTATGTGATCATTTAGATAAATCAAAAATTCATATTTACCCACAACACATGTAACTCACCTAACTCTGCTACCCCATAATCTTTTCTTTATTTCTTTTTGGTACATGTCAATATCCAAGTTTGAATTTATTCTAGATTACTAAATTAAATAAGGATCTCATCTCCTGCTTTAAGACTCTTTGCTCAAGCAACACCGTTATGCTACGATCAAATGTATCCTAAAATTATGTTACACCTCTCTCTTTAAGAATAATTTCCACCCATTACTTTCCAATTCCTCCATTAATAAAACTGGATTGCCTTCCACTTTCTGGTCTATCTTTTTACCCCACCTATAATTTATGATACTATTAAAATTCCAGCTCCCCTATAAAACCATTTTATCCTATTGCTATCTCCACTGAGTTTTGAAATATCTAGATTCCCACTATGTACTCTACCATTTGCCACTTTGGCATGCATTGTCCTCTCTCTCTCTTTCTCTCTCTCTCTCTTTCTTTCACTTTCTCTCTCTCTCTCTTTCTTTCACTTTCTCTCTCTCTCTTTCTCTTCTCTTCCCTTGCTTTTTTCTCTCTCACATCTATCTATCTAGCTCCCTCCCGCCTTCCTTCTTTTCTTCCTCACCTTCCCATATATGTTAATCTCATCTCCCTTTAATAGAGTACTTTTTAATTATTCTTTCAGTCGAGAATCAAGATATAAGTAAAATTGATTAGGAAAAAACAGACTAATATGAAAAGAAAGATAATAAAGATAATGGGTTTTGTTTAATGAGTATATACTATGAAACAGGCTCTGTACTAAGACCTTTGCAGGTGTTATCTCATAAACTTCCCCAAACATTCCATGGGGCAGTTACTGTGCTCTTCCACTTACAGGTGATATAGTTAAGCTTAAGAAAAGCAAACATTACACCCCAAGATTATTCAGAGCAAGTAAAGCCATTCAAACCTTGTTAATACCTGGTTTCCAAGTCTGTGCTATTAAAACCTGCAGTACATTTGAGAATTATGCCAGTTATATCATATATGAAGTATATGACATGGAATTGACAGCAAATAGATGTTTTTAATGTTTTCCTATTTTTTTTTTTTTCAAAATTGATTCAGTTGAAACTCAGTGCAATTTAACCAGATGAAGTCAAGTCTGGATGTTGCTTCATTTTCTAAGCTACCTACCATTCTTTTAGATTCAGGTTCAAAACATATTTAGTGTTTCTAAATTTCATTTTGTGAGTCTTATCCTAATGACTTTTACTAATTACCCAAATGCATATTATGATAGAATCATAAGAAACTTTACATTCAAATTAGCTTTGAAGCTTATGGACTATTGTACAAAATCACTATTACATTATCCACTCCTATTTATTATATTTTGAAGGCATATTGTTAAAACAGGTAAGGAAGAATATTGGATACCACCAATACTTTTATCAATTTTAAGTATATAATGCTAATTACACAAACACTGACCTAGTGCCTTAAACATAGAGGATTAAACACAGTAGAAACGGTAGTATACCAAAAACAAAAAGTCAAAATGTTTCCTAAAGGCAAACAATTAAAGTATCTTCAGAATCATTGTCTCTTTGGCTATTAGCTTATTTACATCTTTTGTTTGTTTTGATCTAATATTTTGTAGGACTCTTTTCTTTTGAAATATTTGATAAGAATAAGAAATTGGTTGCAATTTATCATTAGATTACTCTTCCTAAGAGAACACAGCTTTTGTGACACTGAGGCCAGCCATACAATCATCTGGGTGATCTAACTTTTAAAAAGCTGAAAATTACTTGTCCATAGATGAATAAAAAATCACTTTATTCTTTGTATTGTTAAGAATTTTAATGCATATTTATTATTACAATCCATAGTCCCTCATGCATTATTTAATTTCATTAGAGATAATGGGTAAATTGATACTCGGGACACTTTCTTACATTCTACTTTTGTCTCTATGCTGCCATGGAGGAAATATAATCAGTTTATAATCAGATAAGTATTATGGAATACATTGTCCTTTGTTTTAGATTTAGAGGTCCCTTCTTGGCTTTTTTTTTTTTTGTACTGAAATGCACTAGCATTATAGACATATATTTTAAAAGAACATTTCAAACAACAGTCTAATGAGAAAAAGATAATATTCTATGTTCTTAGAAAAATCATTAAAATGTGCATATATTTAAAATTTTTCTCTCTGACTTCTTATATAAAATATAATTAACATTTAGAATTATTTACTAAACTTCAAATCACTTATAATCATCTGGTTTTATTGACTAGTTTCTGCTTATGAGAGAAATATTAATAGCTTAGCTTTTAAAATCATAGTATTTATTGGTACTCAGTGATGATTCAAGAGAAAAATAAGAATGACAAAACAAAGCCAAGCAAAACCTAAGGAAAAAATAACATTAATCAAGAAAAGAGAAATGAGTTATATCAGAATATAATAGAAATTTTAAAAATGGACAAAAATATTATCTGTAATTCTATTACAGTCCATTAAAATGATAGTTGAAGAAAAGAATAATACTATGATTTATCTATCAATATTTAGAATAATTCAAGTTGATTTAGAAAAAATGTTTCAAAATAATTAAACAACATAATTCATGTAAGGAAATCTTGGCGGGCACATGTAAAATTAAGAAGTGGCATAGTAATCTTTATTTATATGTTGTGTATTTTTTTATTTTTTCTATTTATGTCTCTTTGATGACTTTTAATTTATAAAACTAAGAGCATTTATAGGTTTGAAACTGTAAAATTACAATAAAAGAAGTGTTTTTTAAAGTACAGTTGAGTTGAAATGGTAGATTAATAACCAAAATGCAAATTTTTTCTGGAAACCAATTTTATTAAAATATATTTACATACAATAAATTCACATGATTTAAATGTGTAGTTCAGTGAGTTTTTTCCCATAAGCCAGGCTACAAGTCTGTCGCTCCCCTATACAGTGCATTCTGCTTCCATTAGTTGTGGGTTTACCCCCCAACTCCCACCTGACCAGCACCCACTTAGTATTACTACCATATGAACACGTAGTGTTGGTCAGTTAGTACCAATTTGATGGTGAGTACATGTGGTGCATGTTTTTTCATCCTTGTGATACCTCACTTTGAAGGATAGGCTCAATCTCTATTCAGAATAAACAGTGGCGCAATTGGTTAGTGTGCGATACTTATACAGTTCAATGAGTTTTGACAAATGCATGTATCCATGTATTCATCACCACAGTCAAGATATAGAACTTTTCCATCATCCCAAAATGGTCCCCTCTGCCCCTTGCAAGTCTTGACTTTATATATTTTTATGTGTGTGCACACCAAAAATATAGCTTCTATAATTCCAGTAATATAAAGATTTTTAGTACAACTGTAAAGTATACGATAAAGCGTTAAACATAGAAATGACATGCATAAAAGTGATTTAGGCATTGTGAAAATGCATATTAGGCAATAGATAATGATTGATACTTCACTCTGATGTAAACTGAAATGAACAGCAAATATATAAAAACATTCAAATATTCGTTTGGGGGTTTTTTAATTTTACAGATGTTTATAAAGCTACCAATATCAATTAAATTGAAAAATATATCTTTCAAAGGAGCAAATTAAATCTCAGGTATCAACCACATAAAAACAAATAAGCCATATATATATATATATATATATATAAATACAGCTATATCTATACACACACATACATATATATATATATGTTTATTGCAGAATTGTTTAGTGTCAAATAAGGAAGTTGTTTGTCAATTGACCAACTTATACAGTGAATACTATGTACCCTTTACAAGATACAATACAGATTTACCAGTTGACATACAGATGTATTTTTATATGGTATTGCAAAGTTTATAATATAACATGCAAAATGGTATTTATAATTTAATCTTTTTTGTCTATAAATGACCAAGAAGTGTGTTTGTGTGTGTATATGTGTTTTAATTTTAGGAACATAGAGAAAAATATAACAGCCCTCATAATAAGATATTAACTGAATTTACTGTGTGCCTGTTGTGTTAGGGATTAGAATAGGAAAAAACAAAAAGATTAATAAAAAGATGTTGAAATATTATATGAACATGTTTATGATTTTATGTGAACTACATACACATGTGCATTTGTATCATTAAAATACTGTAAATAAAATTATTAAGCTACTTCCAACAAAAAGTCAGCATCTCACTTGATGGCAATTCATGAAAAGCATTTCTCCAAATTCAGAAAATAAAGATACAATCTAACCCTACTACTACTTAATGTTGTCTCAATAGTCTACTCCGTGATTTTTAAATATTGACACTATTATTATTTGGGAGAGATAATTCTTTGCTGTGGGGCTGTCCTGTATTTGTAGAATATTTAGCATCCCTGGCCTCTCTGTAGCATCCTCCAATTGTGACAACCAATAATATCTCCCAACATTGCCAAGTTCCCCTGTGTGCAAAATTGTTCCTGTGGAGAATCACAGGTATACAATGAAAGATAATATTAAGTAGAAATAAGAGTTTAGGTTTACAAACAAATGATAAAAGGTTTATTTGCAGATTATTAGAATTATGTGTAGAGAAAATTTGATCAACTGGTGAAATATTAAGACTACAGTTAATGAATATATACTGCCATGACCCCTTCCTCAGCTTAATGGTATTAAAGATGTTGGTTTCATGGTTGTACACTCTCTCACATGGATTGAATTGACCACTGATATCCTGCCACTACTCTATAAGATAGTATGGAAACAAGAATATAATAAACTGATTTTGTAAGAGTTTATTGAGATATAAATTATATACCATAAAATTCATCCTTTAAAGTGTATGGTTCAATGGCTTATAGTATGTTTAAAGTTATATACCCATCATTATAATCTAATTTTTGAACACTTAATCACCCCAAAAAGTCACTGAGTACCCTTTAGTCAATACTCCCCAACCTCTCCTCACTCCGGCTCTCCTACCACCAGACCTAAGCAACCATTAATTATATTTTCTCTAATGATTTTCTTATTCTTAATATTTTATATAAATGGCATCATAACATATATAGTTAGCTTTTTTCGATTTTAATAATATTTTAGGATACTCCATGTTGTAACGTGTATCAGTAGGTCTTCCTTTTCGTTGCCAAATAATATTATGTTGCATGGATATACTGCATACGTTGTTCATTTATTCATCTGTTAATAGATCTTTTGTTTTTTCTCTACTTTTTGTCTATTAAGTCTTCTTTGCTGCAAAGAAGACTCATATACAAGTTTTTCCTGAATATATGCTTTTATTTCTCTTGGGTAGTTACCTAAGTTAGAATTGCTGGGAAATATGGTATCACTATGTTGAACATTTTGAGAAACTACCCATCAGTTTTCTAAAGTGGCTACATTTTTTATCCCCATTAGCAATGTAGAAGGGTCCCAATTTCTCTATATTCTTGCCAACAATTGTTATTGTCTTTGTTTTTTTATTATTATTATAGTCATCCTAGTGGGCATAAAGTGGAATCTCTTTGTGGTTTTAGTTTCCATTTCCTAATGACTAAAGATGTTGAGCATCTTTTCAAATGCTTTTGAAAAAATATACACTTTTGTTGAAAAATGTCTGTTAGATTCTTTGTTCATTTTCTAAATTGGATTGTTTGTCTTTTTATTATTGAGTTGTAAGTGTTCTCTATATATTCTGAATACAAGCCCCTTATCAGTTAAATTATTTTCAAACGTTTCTCATAGCCTTTGGATTACCTTCTCTCTGTGTTCTTTGGAATACAAACTTGTTTATTTTTAATTTTAATGAAATCCTTCTTGTCTATTTTATTGTATGGGGTTTTGACACCATATCTAAGAAATAATTGCCTAATCCAAGGTCTCAAAGAATTGCCCTTGTTTTCTTATGGATTTTGTACTTTTAGCTTTCATATTTAACTATATAATCCAATTTGAGTTTATTTTTTCTATGTAAAGTGGTTTTACATATTCATTCTTACTTATGTGGATATCCAGTTGCTCTGGTTGAAAAGATATGTTGCTTTACCCATTTGATTATCTTTGCCTTTATGTCAAAAATCAATTCATCATACAGATTAGAGTTTATTTCTGGACTTTCAAATATGTCCCATTGATCTATATTTCTACCCTTGTTCTAGTACCAGATTATCATGATTTCTATAACTGGATAGTAAGTGTTTATATCAGGAAGCTAGACAATCCAGCTCTATTCTCTTTCAAGATCATTTTGTTCCTCTGAGTCCTCTGTATTTCCACATTAATTTTAGGGTCAGCTTGTTAATTTATGCAAAAAAGAAAAATAAAGCCAGCCAGGATTTTGAAAGAGATTGTACTGAATCTATAGATCAGTTTTTATGGTCATCTTAACAATACTAAGTTTTCTGATTTGTAAACCATGGAAAGTCTTTTGTTATTTAAATATTCTTTAATTTCGTTAAAGAAAGTTTTATAGTTTTCAGAGTACAAGTAATGCACTTCTTCTGTTAAGCACATTCCTAAATACTTTATATTGGATATAGATATACATAGATATCTATATTGGATATCGATATACATGGAAAATCAATTAAGAAGTACATATGGGAGAATAGTAAGTGATATTATATTAATAGTACACATTCATAAAATTAAATAGACTTGAAAAGCCAGTATTTGATCAAGAATTTTATACAATTTTGGTAAAACAGGTATTTTATATCTGCAAAGGATGGAATAATGTTTATAGATGGTACTTCTCTAAATTGTTTATCACTATCATTTGGAAAGAAATATAATATCTGCATCTTATTCCATAACCAAATTAAATCCCAAGTGTAAATGAGAGGATATTAAATAACTTTGATGGAACATAGGTGGTTATTGTTCATTTATACATAGGAGAATCTATAAGCATAAAATACAACTTAGTAGTTGTAGAGAGAAAGGGGAAAATAAAAAGTAGAAGAAAAGTAACAAAAATATTTGCAAAAATATGTGAGTGACAGGGTGTCGCAATGATTAGAATCTTAAAATGACTCACCAATATTTCCTGCCTAATTCCTAAAAGGGTGAATATGATGCCATACAGCACCCTCATTAGGGCTTTTGCAGAGGTAATTAACATTTCTAATTACTTAAATTTTAGTTAATCAAAAGATTGATTATCTAGGTGGTCATAATCTAATCACATCAACCCTAAGAAACAATGAGTTTTCTACAGCTGGTCACAGTCGAGAACATCAAGGGAATTAAAGAGCAAGAAGGCGCTGACATACTCTTCAAAGATGGAGAAGGCTCGTAACAAGGAATGTGAGTGGCCTCCAGAAGCTGAGCATAATCCCCAGTGACAGGTAGCAAGGACATGGAGACATCAGTCCTACTACCACAAGAAACTGAATGATCTCTGGAGGGGATTGAGCCCCAAAGCCTCCAGAGAAGAGCTGTGAATGGCTGATACCTTGATTTTGGTCTTAAAAAGAAATCCTGAGTAGAGAACCAAGTCAAGCCTTGCTAGACTTTTAGAATTGTGAGATTACAAATGTGCATTGTTACTTTTTTATTCTCCCAAATCGGGATGCATTTCTGATGCAGCAAGAAAGGAATAATTGAATGTTCAATACAAAGGGTTTTTAAAAAATCATTAAGTAAACGATGAATACTCCACTGAAAACACAGGCCAAAAAAAGTAAAGAATTATGAAATTTTTTAAATAAATGAAAAAAAGTGGGGTTAAAAATTTTAAACACATCAAAACCCAATAAAACATATAAGATTTTTTACTAATCAACTGGGCAGTATTTTTGTTTTAAATAGTAATTATTCCTCCTCTGCTCATTCGATTGAAAAATATTTACTAAGTTTTTACTAGTTACAAAGAATAGGGCTGGATACAGATTGGGAAACTGAATGACATAATCTCTATCATTCACATAAAGTGCCTGGGTTGATCTGAATGGATGTGGTGAAATAATGTTCTCAGCCACATCTAGCTGATGGATAAACTGATATAACTTTCAGCAATTTGGTAACATATATGAACAATTTTCAAATCTGTGTCCTTAAAATTATTATATTTTGTGCTCAGAATATATTCTATTTTGTAAGGCTTATACAAAAAGTAAAGAATATATTCTATTTTGTAGAGTTTTATATAAAAAGTATATTATACAGTATAGTATATTACAGTATATCAATTTCAGAATTAGTTACAAGAGAAAATGATTAAAAGTTGTTTTAATATAACAATAGAAAGCATAATGAAAATATAACAATGGTATACTAAAATTAATGTGACTGGGAGAAACAGAAAAAAATTAATATGTAGATTGGGCCTTGAAATATTTGAATAAAAAGAAATCTTCCTTTTTGGCTCAGTCTCTGTAACCCCCTTTCTTTTTCTCTTCATGAGCCCTTAGCTTCTTTATTCTGTTTCTCTCAGCATGTGGCTCTGCTGTTCAGGGATGGTTCACAGTTGGCCTGGGAATCAAACTTTGGTCCACAGGGTGAAGATTGAAATCTTCCCTGGAAACAAGAGGGAATTCGCCCTGGGAAAACCAGACAGGAGGCAGCTGCAGGAATCAGTCTTCAGCCTGGGCTAGTGGAAGTATGATTAAGTTTTTATGCAAAAATAGAGATTATCAGTCCTTCCAGAGATATTTGCCTCAACAGTGTGGCAAAGTGTCTGAATCAAGAATCCTCAGGAGTCACACATTAAAATTAAAGAACAGGGACATACATAAACTGATTCTCCTTGGGAAATCATTTTCTGCACTGTCTATTTTAATTTTCACATTACATGTAATATATAATCGACCTTTCTTCACTTTGAGAATTCTATGAAAAAAGAAAATTATAGTATAATTACATAAGGAGACAGATTTAAAAAATATTTTTAGAATTAAAATATGATATAGTTTTTTTTGTCAGAGATTGTTATTGTGCTCAAACACTCTTCAACAACCAAACTAAAATATTATAGACTACTTGGAACTTAAAGACGATTCATGAAATGTAAACAGACTCAACAGAGAAATGCGTGAATTTGAAGTGAAAGTGATGACAACATGACCAGAGGATCTAGGGGATGAGGTGAAGTTTATTTTAGCAACACCCACATGAGAACATGTGAAGAACAGAAGTATTAGGGGGAAAAATACATCTAATACCGGATAGGAATCATTCATATATCAACACCATATTGCAATGAACAATAAAAATCTGTCATAATAGTTTCTGGCTTTTGAATCTGGTTTTATCAATCTAAAAATATATGTGTCTCCACTATTAGAGGAGTATCATAAGTCATCTAATTTTATAAGAAAATATACTACCTATACATGATATTGAGAATAGTAAAATCTTTTCAACTTACCTATATCATCTACAAAATTTAAGGAAAAAATAAGTTACTGCCAACAGCCACAGAATACTCTCTTTTTATTGGTTTTGGTATGTTTATTCTAACCCCTTAAATAAACTTTTTGTTAGCCACTGCCATAAGAATCATCTTTCTTAATTGGACTGCTGC
Organism: Cheirogaleus major; assembly: GCA_963574435.1. Classification (NCBI taxonomy): domain Eukaryota; kingdom Metazoa; phylum Chordata; class Mammalia; order Primates; family Cheirogaleidae; genus Cheirogaleus; species Cheirogaleus major. The sequence goes on from CAUYPO010110774.1 coordinate 39,620, forward strand.
TTATAAATTTTTTTCTGTTTAAAAAATTCCTTTTCATGCTTATTTGTGAAAATGAATCCTAGATTTTCTTTCTGTTTCCATGAAATCAAGGGAATGTTTAATTAATGGCTATTTATAATAAGGTAATAAGGTATCAGAGCTGATAAAATTATGTATATATTAATTTTAGAGATCCAAAATACATAATCAAATGCTATCTCACAAAGCAAAATAATTTGAACAAGCATACATTATACTTAATAAATTATATTATTGAATATATTACAATTATAATAGCAATAATTTTAAGAGTATAATTTAAAATGCAAACAAGATTTCTCAACTGCCCTGAAAACAGAAATCATATTTTAAATATGATAAGTCTAAATTTGGTTCTAAAAAGTAGTGTATGTGAAGTGTATGCTATAATCTATTAAATGTAGTAACACAACATGAAAAGTAAGACAAAAATCAAGGTGTAAATTATTGTTGATTTCAAAATTGCAATGAAAGAAGCTACATTAAAAATAACATTAATACCGAAGGAGAAAATCTTTTACCTTTCCTTAATTACACGGGCAAATTAAAAATTCTTTCCTGTACTTAAGTAGTCAAAATTGATGGGTTGCTAAGATTAAAAAAACAATTAAACAGCATATGCACTATGTGATGATCCTTCCCCATTTGACTAAGACTTTTAGCAGTATAAAGAATAAAGTTACCTTGTGCTGACAGGATTACATTAGAAACACATTTGGAGACATGTTTCCATTTGCATCTTTTGGGGAACTATTCAAACTTCATCATATGTTTTTCAAGAGAATGTTTGTTTAATGAATTGCTTACTCCCTAAAGTATCTATTTCTGAAAGCATAGATTTATGTATAAAAATATGTTAATTCATTAATTAAAAATTTGAAAATGGTATAGGAAAATAATATGGCTGATTTGTTATCCTTGGAGATTTGTCAAGAAATTGTCAATTATTTTAATTAGAGAGCTGATTCCTATTTCTGATCTTTTATTTCTTAGTTAATATTCTGCTAAAAAATTCCAATCTGTTTCAGAGTGTATACCAGTTCTGCATCAATGCTGAAGATGATCTTACAGTGACATCCTAATTTCTAATAGTAATTCAATTAGTTATTTAATCAATGAATATTTACTTGATGCTTAGCCCATATTAGGATATTTTCTGTTCCCTGGAGATATAGCAGTGAGCCAAACAGATGTCACGCTCCCAGTGGGTCCTGGTCTTAGTCTGTTTTGTGTTGCTATATCAGAATATTTAAGACTGGGTAATTTATAAAGAGATAAGTTTTATTTAGATTGTGGTTCTGCATGCTGAGAAGTTTAAAGGGCAAGGCACCAGCACCTGCTCAGCACCTGGTGAAGGTCTTTGTGCTGGGTAAAACATGTTGGAAGGTCAAAGGGGAATTGGGCATGTGGGAAGGTAGACCAATGATAAGAACCTCCTTTTGTAACCACCTGCTTTCATGGGATTAATTCATTCCTGAAGAACTAATCCAGTCTCATGAGAGCAAGAACTCACTCATCACAAGAATGGCACAGAGTCATTCATGAGTGATCTGAATAACCCAAACACCTCCTGCTAGGCTCACCTCCCAACACAGCCCCAGTGGCAAATAAACTTCAACATGAGTTTTGGTGGATACAAACCACATCCAAACGATAGCAATTCCTATTGCAGTGCAGGGAGATAGCCAATGGGAAGTGATAAATGACATAAAATAAAGTATATGAATTGACTGAGAGTTACATTATAAAATTAGATAAGCTAGCTAATCAGGGAAGATTTTTTGTGATATTTGAATAAAAATCTAAAAGAATTGTACAAAAAAGATAAAAATAGAGGAAACAATAAGAACAAAACTCTAAGAGATTTTTAAGCAAGAGTAAAGAGGCTGATGTGGTATAAATGAACAAGTAAGAGAATGCCTGAAGATGTTTATGTGTAAATTAGAGCAAGAACCTACAGCACTCTATAGGATACAATGAAGTAAGTTGTTCAGATTTTATTCTAAGATGGGAAGCCATGGGAGGGCTTTAAGCAGATATGTGAAATGGTAAGACCACATTTTCATTGGATCATCCTTTTTACTAAATGAAAGGTAAAATGTCTCAGGGGTGGTATTGGTGGGGTGTGTGGGAGGGTGAATGGGGAGAGGTAGAGTCAGCTGGAAAATGTAAAGCAGGAAACTGGTTAAAAAATTGTGGAAGGAGTATAGAGAAGAGATGGTGATAATTTGCACTAAAATGATAATGGTGAAAGTGGAAATAAATCTTTGAATTCTATACATAGTTGGAGAATAGAATCCTCAGTTTTAGCAGATATGGGTTGTGAGAGAAAAAGCACAATCAAACATGATTTTGAGATTTTTAGATCCGAATATTTGGAAGAATATAATTGCTCTTAACTATGTTGTTTATGCCTTAAATATCTGTGACAAATAAATATCATTTATTTTGTGCCCACTAAAAAGTATTTTACATAGAATTGTACATTGAATTTCCAATAATTATTTTGTTTATTCACATGTGTGCTTGTACCACCTATGGTTTTTCTTCATAAATATTGTAGCCAGAGGGTTTTTTTAAAAAAATGTATAGTTACGGAAAGTGTATTGTTTGTGTGGTATTTTTTGCTTGTTTGTTGCATTAAAAAGTTCTTTTCTTTGTCATGTTTAATATTTCTGACTTAATTTTTACTTATCTAATGGTAGAATCATTACAACTGTGTTTTTAAAAAGCACTTGATTTGTTTAGTATGTTCCTGTCCATTCCTTCTGAACCATATTATTTTAGGTGTATGTCTGGTATACAGCATATAATTGTGTCTGGCTTTGTGAACCATATTAAAATAATTTTTGTTTTACTAAGTGAGTTTAGGTATTCACTTTTATTTTTATAACTGACATGTTTGCCTTTAACTCTACAATACTGTTTTATAATCGTGTATTTTACTTTATAACTATAATGCTTTATTTTCCTACTTAATGTGTATTTTTTGCTCTTTTATTTGAAAATAGGTTTGGTACATAAGAATATTTGTTCTACTGATTACTTTTATTCAAAGCGTTTAGTTTCTGTTCTCTAATTTAAACTTTCAGTATGTCAATTACTTTTTTAAAATTTAACTTTAAACTTTATTATAAAAGTTGTATTGAGGTTGCAGGTAACTCTTTGAACTACTTAGATAAATCCCTAAAACATTATGCTTAAGAAAAGAAGGAAAACAAAGAGTAGAAACTGTATTATTATACTTAGAAGAACTTATAGAATAAGTAAAACTAACCAGTGTTGAAAGAAATGAAATTATTATTTCTTTGAGCAGAGTTTTGACTGGGATGGCCACAGGAGAGCTTCTATGTGATGGAAGTTTTCTGTTTCTTTCTAGGTGTGTACATTTCCCACTCTATGATTTTTAAACTAATTGAATAATATGCTTTAGATATGTTCATTTCACTGTATGTAAATTTAGTAATACCTCAATTAAAGTGTGTATGCTTGTATATATGTGTGTACAATTTTAAGTCATATTAAAGTTTTAGCAGTAAAAATGTGTACATTATTTTGGAATAGATAGTACAGGCTAATCAACATTACATTATGACAGACTAAATACTTTATATATGTTATATAAAAATTTCTGTAATATGTATTGTCTTATATCTGCTATTTTATGAATGTTTCAAAAATAGATACTAGGGATGTTTAAAATGGCAAATAATTATATTAACAGTATAAAATATTTTCAACGTATCTTCAGATTATACATTAGTATCATTCTAAGCTATCATAAATTCAGCTAAGTCATGGAGAAAAGTTATCCTAACTTTTTATGTAAAATAGGCATATAGAGTTATTCTTTTCTAATCAAAAGAAAGGTCTCCCTAGTCTCAAGATAATACACTACAAACATTCTACAAAAAGTATTTTTGGCAATTCTTTAGAATAGAACCATTCAATTTGTTTTAATTAAGATTTCTAAAATTAATTTTTAAATTTTTAATTCCTGAACTATGGCATCCTGAGAAATAATAATTAGCTGTCCAATTGCGAAGGTGAAGTGCACTATTATATTCATTTGGCTTCCTTTAGCCTCACTTCTTATATCACTAGTCACTTGAACAATATTATTAAGTTCTGAAGTTGATTATATGGGTTGCTTTGTGAAAAGGGACAAGGAGCATTTCAGACAGCTAAAAATAATGTTCTATTTAGATTTAAGTAAAGTACTTATACCTATCATCCCCTTTGAAGAACATGCACTAAATAGTAGAATTAAAATGTTCACTACTTTAAACATGCTGGTGAAAACTAAAAATCAGTTTGATGAGAGTTAAAATTTTAAGTATTACCTTTGCAATAACATATTTAATATTGTGCCTTCCAACTTACAAAATTGAAAACCTTTAAAGCATTCTCAATCGTTATTTATGTGTAGAAGAACAATAATTTGCTCCCTTTTATGGTATGAACTAAAACAATGTACAATGTGAAAAACAATTTTGCCAACACATTATGTAATCTGAAGAAAAATTTATGTGCTGAAAATTATTTTCACATTTAATTAATAGAATCAGACCTTAAGTGTGATGTTTCTGAAAATATATATTAGTAATTATAAGATAAAATATAAACATTGGTTCTACTATCGATCATAATTTTGGCATGCATAACTTTAACATGTTAATTAAATACTTCTACAAAATTAATCTGACACATTCAATAAAATTTACATAACATTGAGCTGCTTTGAATTATGGCATATATAGTAAATATATTACAGGGATGATAGAAAATCTTATAAACAAATATAAAATCCATAGAGTTTTTTTTTTTTTTCTCACACTGTTTTAGGTAAAGTCATCATCTTTCTTTTTGTGCTGTAAGATTAAAAATAATAATCCCTGCATTTGGTATGCATAGAAGTACCCTGATTTAGGCTAGTGAACGGGCAGGTAAAGACATGGATTTGTTCAGCATCAGCTACAAGCTTTAAGTGTGGGGGGTTTCCAGTACTGATGCTGGTTATACAGTTCTGATGGAAGCAGGCCCAAGGTGGAGTGCCTTGGGAACTGTCTCCTTGATGCGGT
>CAUYPO010110776.1:0-12057 GCA_963574435.1 Cheirogaleus major
AGTACAGAATCTTCAAACGAAGGGAGCACAAACTGCCCAGTGGAGCTATGAGGCTGATTATGACTACTATGAATTTTCTTACGAAGCCACTTTCCACCTCTCAAAACCAATGGTCCAGCTTGCAAAACCCCCTTCTATCAGGGAACAATTGAGCCAAAGAGTGAATGGGCTTCACACCAGGACAGCAGCCTGGTGAAAAACCAAAAGAGCCACTGAGAAGTAGCCCATGTCGAAAGCAGGGCGTGAGCATGTAATTCGGTTTTTCTGAAGGTCTGCATTCTTCGTTCCTATTGTCCATTTCTCCTGATTAAAAGTATCCCCCAGTAGATGAAACCATTAACAAACATAAGTCCATCAAAAGGTGGCTATTGTAGAGAGCTACCCCACTTTGTAAAATTAGCTAGGCTTTTGTGTCTCCCATGCCATAATGCTAAGTTCAAAAACTGTAATAAAGTATTTGCACCACAAGGAAAAATGTGTTTCAAGACCAGCAGGCTGTAACACAGTGTTCTGCTTTTAGGGGCCGTGGGTTTAATTGTACCCAAAGCTGATGACGAGTCACCACTTTTGCTTTCAGTTAAGGAAGCCAAACAATGACTCTGTGAACCTCAGCTCGGCTTGCCCCTGAGTCTTAGCAAAGTGCTTGAATAGGGGCTGTTTTGTATCACTTAAGGATGTCAAATAATAGGATACCATGATGATCACAACTTACCAAAGTCCCCTGAAGAATCATTCGTCATAAAGAGATGGTGATGGAAAAATTGGAACAGTTTTATTTATTTATTTATTTATTTTGAGACAGAGTCTCACTCTGTTGCCCGGGCTAGAGTGCCGTGGCATCAGCCTAGCTCATAGCAACCTCGAACTCCTGGACTCAAGCGATCCTCCTGCCTCAGCCTCCCGAGTATCTGGGACTACAGGCATGCGCCACCATGCCCGGCTAATATTTCCTATATATTTTTAGTGGGCCAATTAATTTCTTTCTACTTTTGGTAGAGACGGGGTCTCGCTCTTGCTTAGGCTGGTCTCGAACTCCTGACCTTGAGTGATCCTCCTGCCTCAGCCTCCCAGAGAGCTAGGATTACAGGCATGAGCTACCACGCTCGGCCAAGGGAACAGTTTTAAATGCTATGTAGAAGTAAAAGAAGAATGCCTACCATTCCATCCTTTCAGATGTCTGTCCTGAAGGCTCCATTTGGGAGACAGACAACCCTCCAGGCTTGTTGTCTCCTTTCTGGAAGAGCTAAGCTTGGGAGCGTTCCTTCTTGCTCCCTCCAGCCAGAGTTAGCAGATCAGAGCAGGAGGCACGATAGCATCAGGATTACAAATTCCCACTTTGGAGCCAATGCTGCCTAAATCAGAAGCCTCCCATTAGCTGCGCAACAGGCATGGGTAGCATCTTTAGTCTCTGACCTTCTTTCTTTGTTTGCAAAATAGGAATAATAAAAAAATACTCAGCTTCTCAGGTCATTGTGCAGATCAAATTATATAGAAAGCGCTTAACATGTGCTCAATAAAAAGTAGTTGATCCTATTGCTATACTTTGTTATTGTTATTAATATGCAGGGAATAGCAGTATAATGAGTCTCTCAGAGATGTCAGTCAAGAAATATGGAACTCCTATTATGTAGCAAGCGCTGGGCTGGGGGGCGGGGAGGGCAGGTGCAAAGAGGATAGCTTCCAGTCTAGCTCAGAGAGATGAATCGGTGTGTTTTATGTGGCCTGCACCTTGTTTATAAACCACACACAAAAAAATGTAGCAAACATTTTGAAATTGGGTAACTTCACGCCAGAGTCCAGATATCTGGCTTCTCTTTGGAAACACCAGAAATTCTGGGAGGAATTCTCTCCCCACATGCCAAGCCTCTGAGTCCCCAAAGTGCCGCCTTTAGGTACACCTTCTGCTGGAGAGTGGCCTGCTAGCTTCTTTAATTAAGAGAAAATTCCCTCTGGCTACACATGATGAGAATGGGGCAGGGGTGGGTGGATTGTAAGAGAGAAGGAAGCTGAGGACACAGGCCCAGAGGAACAGAACTGAAGCAAGGGAGGAGAAACGAGGAGGCACTGGTTCTTTTTCACAGGGTTTATTTGTCTCTCTCTGGCTCAGCTCACTGTTTGGCTGGACACAGAAAACCCTGGAGGGCCATTCTGCTTCCAACTTGCTCTTTGCACAGTTAATTATTTGAGGCTCCCAGAAGGCTGGAGAGAACAATGACTTCCCCAGTAGTGGTAGTTGGACTGGCTTAGTTGCCTTTTTTGCCCCGTAGGTCAGAACCCAAGGACGGGGAGCTATTTGTTTTGGCCTTAAACCAAACCGCCCAGAGACACAGACAGATGTTCTGACCTGAGACCAGGAAAGCTACTATTTCAATGCCTAGTAAAGTTCCCCTCTCTTGCCTTCCAAAGCAGGCTGCTAACCAAAAACAGGCATTTTCCCCTGTTGTGTTTACTTCTCTGCTTTCCAAATTAGAAGCAATTTTCAGAAAAATTGCAATTTTCAGAAAAATTGCAAAAAAATACTATGTGCACAGGAATTCCATCTCTCCTCCCGAATGAGGTATTTCATGTCTCTTAGGCATATGGCATGGAGACAAGGAAGGGAACAAAGTGGGATGACTCAGTGTCACACAACAACAAAAGCTTATTTATACACAACTCACTATGAAGTGTCCACAACTTTGTCCTGATGAGGGATCCCTGGAAAGCCCCTCCCAGACAAGGAGACAGGAGAGAACAATTTACACTCTGTAGCTGTGAACCTAATATCAGAGTGGGACCACCTTTAGTGGTCCCAGAGAGATTGTTCCTACACCCACCCAAAACCATTACCTTGATGGTGTCCCGCATTTTAAACAGATGTTAATAAAGATCTTTCTAACAAAAGTCACTCTATGAAAAAGACACCTGCACTCGAATGTTTATAGCAGCACGATTCACAATTGCAAAGTTGTGGAAACAACCCAGGTGCCCATCAATACATGAGTGGATCAACAAAATGTGGTCTATGTATATCATGGAGTACTATTCAGCTTTAAGAAACAATGGTGATATAGCACCTCTTGTGTTTTCCTGGATACAGCTGGAACCCATTCTACTAAGTGAAGAAGTATCTCAAGAATGGAAAAACAAGCACCACATGTACTCACCAGCAAATTGGTATTAACGGATCAACACCTAAGTGGACATGTAGGAATAACATTTATAGGGTGTCGGGTAGGTGGTGGGGAGGGGAATGAATGCGATGGGCACCGATTGGGGGATGGTCACGCTTGAAGCTCTGACTCGAGGGGGGAGGGGAGCATGGGCAATATACACAACCTTAACATTTGTACCCCCACAATATGCTGGAAAAAAAAAAAAACAGGAGGAAAGGTATATACGTTTATTTCAGAGACAGGGACATAGCATGAAAGCAAATTGAATACCCAAAACCCGATGCGATTTAGCTTATTTTCTCGGTTCTCAGGGGAGAGGGGAGGGGATGTAGGCAACTTAGGGGAAGGTAAGTGATTTCTAGGAGAGGCGAGTGAGCCCTCAGAAGAACAGGTGACAACCTGAGACAAAGTCTGTCTGGCTGTGGCGTTCACCCAGTCTCCTCTCCTGCGACTCAAGGTCATCTTCCTGGTTGGTGAGATTCCCCCGCGGGGAATTCGAGACAGTTGAGTTCCTTTTGGAGGATTTGTCTTTAGGCAGCTCAGGGGAGCTCACGAGAAGCCTCTGCCTGTTGTCACCCAAGTCCCATCCGTTTGAAGTAATCAGCATACCCAAGAAGCCTTTTTGGGGTGGCATTTCTTGAACTCCTTAAGCAGAAACTATTTCCTAAGTCAGTTTTATCCACTCATGTAATCTCTGTTCACTCATTGAAATCAATAAGTATTTGAGTGTCCTCTGTATTATTATACCAGGCACTGCGGTGGATCTGGGATTAGGGGGATGGATAAGCTTACGTCCTACTATCACGTGGTTTTATATTCTAGAAGGGTAGACCAACGTGGAACAGAGAATCATGGGATCACTTAGCCACCCCTGTAAAAAGCAAATACCATATGGTGCTTAGTAGAGTGACCTTCGCTCACAGACCCTATGATTCAAAATTATTGGTAATAATTGGAGAGGAACGTCCAAGATCCACTTAGTTCGACTTAGGCTGCTGCCCTGCCGTGTGGACTCATTTTTTTGAGAGCAGTTTCCTATGTGTTTGTCACTTAACTCCAAGATCTAGTCTCTGGAAAGGTTTAAAAATGGGGGATTTAAATATTGTCACTCAACAAACAGAAATACTGTGAGTGTTGCTAATATTCCCCCACTATCCGTGAGGAGGATGCGGTTTCTCCCTGTTTCTTACTATTATCACGAAATTAATATGTCTGCGTGCGGCGTGATCATCTGTATGCATTAATAGGCATGTGCTCTGAGCTCCGTTTTTTTCTCGGGTTTAAACATTTATTTCCTTTGTCCATGATTTTTTTTTAAATAAATTTTTCACTCTTTCGCATCACTGAACTCTGTGAAGATGCTACGTTTTGGTCTCACAATTCTGCAGTGATAGACAGATTCAAACCCTGCAAAGGGTCATAAGCATGGCCCCGGCAAAGACAAGCAATGAGGGACAAGATGCATAGTGACTGTCACCACATGGCAGAGACTTGCTTGATTTTCTTCTTCATGAGCCCCAGTTCTGGTCCTACCCCTGTAATACTAGATCTTTCTCATCACAGGAAATGACAGACACATCAGGCTTCAAAAGCACCAGAGAATAAGTCATTTCGGGTGTACTTTTCATCAACTGATACCAAAAATGTATCAGGCCTTTTCCAGAAGTCTGTCTCTTACTACAAGCATGGCAGGGATGTCGCAGGACGACTTTCGGCCATCGTAGAAGCCTGAACCACGAGGCAGAAGGTGTCGATCTCCCCCGAGTGACAAGACGTCATTCAAATGTAAAAATAGCCGAGTGCCAGCATGCAGATTAATATTCCACGACGAATAGATGTGCGTGCGGTCTGTCTGCTCACGCCCACTCACACATCTGCCGACAAACACGTTCCCTCCAGGTGGAGTCCCCGCCCTCCCCCACTTCTGGCCAAGACTTGCATTCAGGAAGCATTTCCAGATGCACCCAGGTGCTGACTTCTTTGAGGATGAGACGGAGGCTCTTAGGGCCTCAGGCAATTGACGGTTTCCCGGGCTGCACCCCAGCCTGGCATCTCATGCATTTCGTGCCTGGTGGCCACGGAATCTCAGTATCCATGCACATCCTCCCATAAATGCCCTGTTATCTCCTTAACCCGGCGCCCTGAAATGCCACCTTGGAGCAGTTCAGGTAGTTGCCAAGCCAGGTAAATTTGCCAACAGAGACCTGCGCTGTTGGTCTTTTTTTTTTTTTTTTTTTTAGCATAAATGAATGGCGCTGATTCCTACCAGGTGAGCAGGCTACTCGTGGAAGAATGTGTTGGGTGGTTTGGTGGGTTGTTAACACTTTCAGGCTGCTAGGATCGGAGCTGCAATGCCGGAGGAGGAGGAGGAGTCACGCAGAGTGAAGTCTGAAAGTGGAGGCAACTGTGGAAACCACAGGCCTCCACCTGCCTTCTGCGACCTGCCACCTGGAGGAAATTTAGGGCCCAGTTGATCTGATCTGAAATTTCTCAAAAGAAGCTGGAAATCTCGCTTTTTACATGAAATCTCCTATTTTTTTTTTTTTTTCTTTTTGATTCAGGGTCTTGCTCTGTTGCCCAGGCTAGAGTGCAGTGGAGTCATGATAGCTCACAGCAACCTCAAACTTCTTGACTCGAGGGATCCTCCTGCCTCAGCCTCCTGGTAACTAGGACTACAGGCGCACGCCACCATGCCTGGCTATTTTTTTTTTTAATTTTTTGTAGAGGTGGGGTCTTGCTATGGTGCCCAGGCTGGTCTCGAACTCCTGGCCTCAAGTGATCCTCCCACCTTGGCAGGTTTTGCTAGAATTACAGGTGCAAGCCACTATGACTGGCCAGCATCTCCTAATTTTCAAAAGTGGGCAACTAATGGAGACGTTTTGGAGCACTACATGAGCCAGCACGTCTGTTGGATAGAGGTCTGTTTTGTGCTGGGGCTTGGCTGCACAAACCTGGCCCCCAGCCCGACGGCCTCAGTGTGACCTGGGAGCTGGGTGGACATGCAGCATGTCGGGTCCCACCCCAGACCTACTGAATCAGAGTCTGCATTCTAACAAGACCCCAGGGAGCTGCTGTGCACATCAAGTTTTGAGAATTACTGTGCTGGAGACCTTCTGCAGGTAATCACAATCACTTACTCAGTGCAAGAAGTTGTTCTTGAATCATTGGCTGAAAATATATATATATTTTTTTTTTGAGATAGAGTCTCACTCTGTTGTCCAGGCTACAGTGCCGTGGCGTCAGTCTAGCTCACAGCAACCTCAAACTCCTGGGCTCAAGCGATCCTCCTGCCTCAGCCTCCCGAGTAGCTGGGACTACAGGCATGCGCCACCATGCCCGGCTAATTTTTTCTATATTTTTAGTTGTCTGGCTAATTTCTTTCTAGTTTTGGTAGTGATGGGGTCTCGCTCTTGCTCAGGCTGGTCTCGAACTCCTGGCCTCAAGCGATCCTCCCGCCTCGGACTCCCAGAGTGCTGGGATTACAGGCGTGAGCCACCACGCCCGACCAGCTGAAAATATTTTAAATGGAGTTCTATTTTAAAGTCCAAGGAGAACCTCATCCTTGAAGCCTCAGTTTGGATGTAACTTCTCTGGGGAGACCTACTCCCTGAAACAATGCCACGTGTTCTCCCTGCGTGGCTCCACACCACCGTGTTCTTACTCCTAGACTTGGGGACCCTATGCAGCCAAAGGCCATGGCTTCTTCCCTTTGTATTTCTAGCACCTGGCACAGTGCCTGGTACAGAGTTCAATGAATGAATGAATGAATTCCGTAAAAATCTCAATGATTGCAGTTGTTAAACGCTGCGTGTTAACTTATCTACTATTAGAGGGTCTAATGAGACTTGTCAGGAGGAGGAAAAAGCAGCAGCTATACAATCTTTTTATTTTCTTTTTTCATTCCTTTGAGGTGTATCTTATGTTCCGTCGTCTGTCCCTCTCACTCTTACGCGTGACCTGGAGTATAGTAGATGCTCAGTAAGGATTTGTCAAAGGAATGAACTACTAATAGTAAAAGCAAAGAGCTCAATGGTGGCTCCTGTGTTAATTTAATGCTTCTCTTGTCGTCATTCTTAACCACCTATCCAAATTAGAGACTCACAGGTTAATTATGGACTTAGAGCAACACTATTTCACACGCTCAAACATAGCTCTCACCAACACTACCCTGCATTTTAATGGGGTTCTCGTGCCCTTAAAGATGTAGCGTGTGTTCCATTATGGAAATATTGGGGTGCATCACCTTCATATTTATCTTACCCACGTAGAATGTTCCGGAGCATCTCTCTTTCTCAGTCTGAACGGGGTGCCCTTATGAAATCTGAATTGAATCATAACTTCCCCCATCTGATCCCATTCTTTATCCACACATTCTCTAAGATAGAACATGCTTAAGAAGAAGGAAAATGGAGAAAAGCAGATACAAAGATGATGTTTTCTATGTTAGTGTTCATTTTTTATATATCTCACATAAAGGCCGTTTGTCAGGGGGCCAAAAACCTTTTGATCCAAATAAAAATTCTATAAGTTGGATTTTTTTAAAAAAAAAAAAGAGGACATTGTGGGTTTTTATGGAATGCTACGATTCTGTCATTTGCTACAAGTTGATGTCTCATAGTTCTATCTACATGCAACATACGATGACACTCTTGCCTTCTAAGAGAATTTATTTCATCCTGCTACACTCTTTTACCCTGGAGTGGGATGGCGTCTCGTTTTTATGTCCATGCGCTGGGTTTCTTGTTGTTGCTATTTGTTTGTGATTTTAATGACTTGTTTTAGACTTCCTGGACTGCCTTCTACCATGGCCATTCTGAGAATGTGATTTCAGTTTTGAAAGGCATGGTCATGCCTTTCAGATAAGAATTCTATTTTAGACCAAAAAGAAAAGAAAACTAGCAAATTCTTGTATGTGTGGCAGAAGCTAACCTTTCTGTTGATTGTGTAAGGTGAAAGACTAATTGTCACTTTTGAGAATTAAAGTACAGTTAATATCGAGGCTTGATTATAATGAACTAAGGCTTTCATAAAAATTTATTTGAATGACAGGCCTGTTAAAATATGCTCTTGAGTTTATAGTCAACTGGGGTTTTTTTTTATTATTTTCAATTTTAAAGAATAAGTAACTTGGTAGGCCTTTAATAACTGTTTGCATAATTAAAGGAAAAGTATAAAAAGATACACATTAAATGATTAATAGTTTGTTACATTAGCAAGGTGGTGTTGAAGGGTAAGAGAGGGAGGGAGACACTCTATATACTTTACATTTTAAATTTAAAAAGCTTGTATTTGTATTGCCTTTGTCATTTAATTGACCGAAATAAAATGTATGAAGAATTGCAGAAGTGCATGACCTAAAAACTTTAAATTATTAAAGTCTGATTGAACCTTATTATTCACTTTATATGTTTGAAAAGATACATATATCAGTCAGAATTTTTTAATGGAATTTGGTGTATATATGGGTGGGGGCAATTTTGATCTATTGTGTTCAGGATGTAAAATGTATTCCTTCCTGTAAGATTTCCTGAGGGTACAATAGGATTTTATGGTCTCAATCATTGACATAATTATTGTTTGTTTTTTAATTTTTTTTTGTTTTTTACTTATTTTTTTGAGGCAGAGTCTCACTCTGTTGCCCTGGCTAGAGTGCCGTGGCGTCAGCCTTGCTCACAGCAACCTCAAACTCCTGGGCTCAAGCGATCCTCCTGCCTCAGCCTCCTGAGTAGCTGGGACTACAGGCATGTGCTACCATGCCCGGCTAATTTTTTCTATATATTTTTTAGCTGTCCAAGTAATTTCTTTCTATTTTTAGTAGATACAGGGGTCTCGCTCTTGCTCAGGCTGGTCTCGAACTCCTGAGCTCAAACGATCCACCCGCCTCGGCCTCCCAGAGTGCTGGGATGACAGGCGTGAGCCACCACGCCCGGCCGATCACTGACATAATTATTGATATTAAGCACTGCTTTTTATAACTATCATATAAAATAAATATTTCTATAGGAGAAAAATGAATAAAGCTAAGAGTCAGGGCTGTGTTGCTTAGGAGCAAATATTCTGGGGCCAGACTGACGGGGTTCAAATTCTGGCTCTGTCACATTCCAGCTGGGTGACCTTAGGCAAAGTCACCAGATCTGTGTGCTTTAATTCCTTCATCTATGAAATAAGTAACAGGGCTGTCCCCAAAGTGTTGTTGTAGGGAGATGAGTTAATTTATTTAAAGCCCTTTGAAAAATGCCTGCCACAACATAAATACTCTTTATCAGTTAGTTTGTGCTGCATTAATAAAACACCCCGAAATTTAGTAGCTTAATACTGCAGTCCTCAACCCCAAGGCCATGGACGGCCACCTGTCCTGGCCGCCTGGGTTCCACCTCCCATCCCCGGACCCCCCATCCCTGGAAAACTTGTCTTCCATGAAACCCGTGCCTGGCACCAAAAAGCTTGGGGACCGCTGGCTTCAAACAGCACACAGTTATTATTCCTAGTGATCAGGGTCGCCGGGCTGTTCTTCTGGTCTGGGCTGCCTTAGCTGGGGCTGTTCCCACCCTGGGTGGCTTCACTTACACGTCTAACGTGATGACAGGTGGCACCATAGCAATGCGGCTTGTTCGCACGTGTGTGGTCGCGGGCTTTTCAACAGCAGCAAGAGGGCAAAGCTCAAATGCACAGTTGCTTTTCAAGCTTCTGCTTCTGTGACGTTTGCTTAATAGTCTATCGGTCCAAGCAAGTCGCATAGGCAAGTTAAGTCAGTAAGGGAGGGGGTCGCTCAAGGTCGCAGGTACAGGTAGGGGATTTATTCAGACCATTTTTGCAGACAATCTACTTCCAACACTCTATAAATATTAACTGCTATTATTATTATTATTACTATTATTTTTATTATCAATCATCATCATCTCTCCAAACATAAAGCTACTGAAATTAACTGCTCTTGAGTAAGTCTTTAGTCATTAGCGTTTGCTGTTTGCAAATATTGTGGGAGCCTGAAAAATTAATACTTGCAACAAGAGAGTTTTTAAGAGGAGCTTATTCTGCAGGGCTGAAATTATTATTTTTGTTGCAAACTGTAGCTGTCCCTCCTTGTCTCCCTGGAAGCATTTTGCAGGTTATAAAATACAGCGATTACTATGGTAATCTTATTGCAAGTATAAAATGGCTTTGACCTACTTGTTAAAATGCAGTGTGTATTAAAATAAAGACTGTGAGCTTAAAGCTAAATGAACTCAGAATAAAAGCAGAATAGCAAGTCCAAAGTGCTAGGGAGATCTTCAAAGGAAAGAAAGAGGATGCATTTTCCTGCATTCTCTCCATTTTCCCCTCGGTTTGATGGTGTCTGAAAAATGACACCGGGCTCAGAGAGCATTTCTGCTGCTGGCCTGACTCGCAGGCAGAAATTTTTAAAAATAACAACAGCTAAATAAGAAGAGCCACCGACTTTGTACCAGGCAGTGTGCTGGTGGATCTTCCATTCCACTCTTCCGATTCCTCACCATGCCATGCCCCCGAAGCAGAAATTAATAACCTCCTTTTATAAATGAGGAAACTGAGGCACAGAGAGAATAAATGACTAGCCCAGAGCATGGGATTTCTTTTCTTCAAAGTCTTGGGTCACCAGGAACACATAAATCAGGGTTCTGAGACCAAAAAAAAAAAAAAAAAAAAAAATTTGGCCACAATTACATGAGTTGATTTGGTTTCTAGATGATGCTATTCTTGGGATATTTTCATTGCTTTTGTTAAACGATACATTTATTTATTCAATTAATTGTATGCCTATTGTGTGCCAGACAGCATGCTTATAATTGCTGGGTTAGTCCACAGAAGACAGGGACCCTGCAAGGGTTTCCTGGGGTCAAGGAAGGCTTCCCAGATGTCCAAGATGGGACGTGGGGAAGAAGACATTACTCAAGGGAAAGGCCAAATCCGTGTTTCAGGTAGCAGTAGTAGTAATAACAGCAGAACCCCAGAGGACCTGCAAACAAGTCAGTTAAGCTAGAGTGTGGAGACCAGGAACTGGCGACAATGGCAATAAAGGAAGCTGCCATTAGAAGCAAGAGTTGGATCTCGAAGGGCTTTGTTAGTTGGGTCCCTTTATCCAAGAGCACTAGGGAGCCATAGAAGAGTTTTGAGCGGGGAATGACACAATCAGATGGATTGTTTACAATATCACCACGGCTGCAGTGGCTACACCGCACTACCCTCCAATCCCAGTGCAAGGGGATTGGCAGGGGGGTGGAGGGAGGAGAGGCCAGGACTCTGGCAGGGAGTCGGGGTAGCAAGACTGGAGCCTCTGTATGGGAGAGAGCCGGCAGCGCCTGCCCCAGGCATGGCTGCAGGCATAGAGAAGTGACTGTCGAGGGCTAGGTCGAAGCTGTTTGGATGTGGAATGGGTGAGAGGAGTTAGGGGTGACATCCGGTGTCTGACTTGGCAGTCTGGGTAGAGGGTTCTCCTGAGAAGGGAACTTAGAGGGGAGAGGGGGATGTATCAGTTGTGGACAGGTCGACTTTGTGGCTGGGAAACTTCCAGGCAGACAAACCCAGAAAGTAATTACCGTGTTTCCTCGAAAATAAGACCTACCCACAAAATCAGCCCTAGCAGGATTTCTAAGCATTTGCACAATAGAAGCCCTACCCCGAAAATAAGACCCAGTGATGGGTGTGGCTACGCAGCACATCTGCACAACCCATGCATTTAGTCACTGAGCGGTCAAGAAGACGAGCAGCCCTTCTCATCTGCCCCATCGTGACAGCTACTATCCCAGAGGTGACCGCAAAGGTGCAGGCAGCCCCACCAACAAGGTGGGCTCTCCCTGTCAGGTCCCGGCCATCCTGTGCCTGCTGGAAGCTGAGGCTTTGAGGAGAAAATAACACATCCCCTGAAAATAAGCCCGAGGGTGTC
>CAUYPO010110778.1:0-21347 GCA_963574435.1 Cheirogaleus major
TACATACAACCCTCCCCCAAAACCAAGCCACAATATGAGGATTTGGGTTCCAGAGATGTACATGTTTGTCAAACCTCAGCAAATACATAATATTTGTGCATATCATAGTTTGCAAATTTTCCATCAAAAGAAGAAAGACAACATTAAGTGAAGTCTTAACTATGATATGCATAGTAAAGTTTTATTAATATAAAGAAAGGTACCGATGTCTACAAATTACTATGAATTGTAATTGCATCAAAGACGGATTAAAAGATAGATGGATATATATGTGACAATATATACGCCCAATTTTA
The DNA here is from genome assembly GCA_963574435.1 of Cheirogaleus major. NCBI lineage: Eukaryota > Metazoa > Chordata > Mammalia > Primates > Cheirogaleidae > Cheirogaleus > Cheirogaleus major. The sequence goes on from CAUYPO010110778.1 coordinate 297, forward strand.
AAATAAATAGAAACAGTAGAATGATGGTTACTAGAACTGGGGATGGGAGGAATTGGGAAATGTAGGTTAAAGGGTACAAATTTGCAGTTAGGTGGGATGAATAAGTCTAGAGATATAATGCATAGCATTAGGACTATAGTTGATAATTTTTTATTATATACTGAAAATTTGCTGAGAGAATAGATTTTAGGTGCTCTTACATACACGGTAACTATGAAAGGTGATAAATATGTAAATTTGAACATAGCAATCAATTCACTATGTGTGTGTTTATATATACATAAACATGTTGTACACTTTACAAACATATATAAATTTTACACAATAAAAATAAATTTTAAAAATTGGTGAAATATTAGTGGTGCAATCTAGGTTTACAGATGTTCACTGTTAAATTATTTTAACATTGCTATATGTTTGAAAATTTTTATTAGAAAAGTTTTTAAAAATGGCAAAACATACATAGGCTCTGCCAAAAGGGTCAGATGTTCACAATTCTGTTTATGTCCGTTATTATTGTGGTTTACAGGACAGAACACACTGTTTCAAGTATGGTTTGTACTCCTTGCTCCAAAGCATAAAAAGATAATTTATTTGATCTGAACACCCGTATCAGTAATTATATCTTCGGAAGACAATGGGAACATAGTTCAAACTGAGTCATACTAAATTTGTAACATGAACTATCCTCAGGCATTTTTATTATCCTACTCCAATTGTTAGCAGATTTTCAGTATATAACATAAAATGATCAACTATAGTCCTAATACTGTACACTACACAATACATTACATCTCCTAGACTTTTTCATCCATCTTTATTATATCTTTCTTAGCTTTTCTCCTCTTACTGGTTTTTGAAGGTAAGTTTGTGAAAAAAATGATATGGCATGTCAATAATAAGGCTTGGGTGAAGGGGGTTTGCTATCTGTCTCTGACAATGTGAAGGCTTCTTGAAGTGAAATACACACATACATTCACACATCACTAAAGTAAAAAAGGGTAAAACATGAAAAAACGCTAGAGAAAAAAATCACTAAGACTGAAATAACTCATTAACAATAATGTCAACTAACCTATTTACTGAGTATAACACACATATTTATCACATTTAAATTTAGCAATAGCTATGAAGTTGTAGCCCCATTTTATAAAAGAAGAGCCTAAAGTACAGAGATTTAAATGATTTGTTTATGGTCATATAGTCAGTGAGTTGCAGAGTCTGAATTTAAACTCGGGATAGTTAACATTAATCCCATATTCCTGACCTATAAAGCATATAATCATAGTAACTTGAGTGACTTGGATGTAAGTGTCGAATTGGAGGAATTAGTCATGTATTTGAGGACGTTAGAAATAGAAATATTCATAATTCCACAAAGCCTTAAGCAACTATGTAAAGAGGGTGACATGTACTGCCATCATTTCCAATATGTACATTAGAATGTAAATTTTGTGATGTGGCTACATTTTAGCCCGAGAAGACTGGGTTTCGAATGGGCTGACTAGCTCTGAACAAGGCATCTTGTGAACTGCTTCTTTGTCTTTCTCTGACTTTCTTTTTTCTTCCAGAGCTGTGCCTTTTCAGAATGTTGGTTCATTTCATTTCTGCAGTTTGAGTAAAGGGAAAAATAAATAGAAGAGATTTCCCCTGCTTTAATTTGAAAAGATTCAGATCTAATAAGAAAAGGGTACACTTGCATGGCCCAGTTTAGCTCACTACAATGGCACTTAAGGTTTGATAAGATGAGCATACTAAAAGAATGCAAATAATAAAGCACAGTTGTGTGTCTATTGGGAATCACTGTACATACTTTGGGTAGTATTGTCAGCTTAATGATATGAAATCTTCCAATCCATGAATGGAGGATGTCTTTCCATGTATTTCTGTCTTCTCTAGTTTCAATCTGTATTAATTTGTAGTTTTCAATGTAGAAGGCTTTCACTTCCTTAATTAAATTTATTCCTAAGTATTTTGATCTTTTTTGAAGCAGTTGTATATGAATTTGTTTTCTTAATTTTCATTTTGGATTGTTGTTAATGTATAGAAACACAACTTGTTTTTGTGTGTTGATTTTGTATCTTGCAAGTTTGATTATTTTATTAGCTCTTTTTTTGTGGAATCTTTAGGGTTTTACATATAAGACCCCGCCATGTGCAAACAAATGACTTTATTTCTTCCTTCCTAATTTGAATGTCTTTTAGTTCTTTTTCATATCTAATTGATCTGGCTAGAACTTCCAAAACTATATTGAATAGGAGTTGTGAAAGGAGGCATCCTTGCCTTGTTTCTGATCTCAGGAGAAAAGCTTTTGTTCTTTCACCATTGAGTTTGATGTTAGCTGTGAGTTTGTCATATATGACCTTTATCATATGGAGGAAATGTCCTTCTATTCCTAGTTTATTGAATGTTTTTATCATAAAAACATGATGGATTTTGTTAAATATTTTTTCTACATCATAGTGATGATCATGAGCTTTTTAAAATCCCTTTCGTTCTATGAATGTGGTACATTTCATTGCTTGCTTTTTATATGGTGAAAAGTTCTTGCATTACAGAATAAGTCCCAATTGGTCATGGTGTATGATCTTTTTAATATGTGGCTGAATATGGTTTGCTGATATTTTGTCAAGCAAATTAATAAAGGATATTGGTTTATAGTTTCCTTTTTGTGTACTTTCTTTACTTGTCTGTGGTATCAGGGTAATATTGGCCTCAGAGAGTGAGTTAGAAAGTGTTCCCTCCTCTTCAATATTTGAGAAAGACTCATGTTAATTCTTCTTTAGATGTTTCACCAGTTAAGTCATATGATCCAGAGCTTTACTTCCTTGGGAGGTGTTGATCATGATTAAATCTCCTTGCTAGTTAAAAGTTTAGTCGGATTTCCTATTTCTCCATAACTCATTTTTGGTAGATTGTGTATTTACAGAAATGAATCCATTTCATTTAGTTTATCCAGTTGTTAACGTATCCTCTTAAGTTTTTTATTTCTGTAAAATTGGTAGTAACGTCCAATTTTCATTTCCGATTTTAGTAATCTGAGTTCTCTCTTTTTTTCTTACTCAATCTAGCTAAAGCTTTGCCAATTTTGTCAATCTTTCCAAAGAACCAAGTTTTTGTCTTGTTGGTTTTTCGCTATTGTTTTTCTATTCCTTTTTCATTTATCTCTGGTTTAGTCATTATACTTTTCTTCCTTTAGTTAGCTTTGGATTTAGAATGCTGGTCTTTGTCTATTTCCTTAAGTTATACAGTTTGGTAATTGATTTGAGTTCTTTCTTCTTTTTAAAATGTATCAATAGGCATTTTATGACTGCCAATATTATTATGAATAATTGGCCAATAACACACATTTTATAGATAGTTTTATTTTTATCACAGAAGTAATAATTTTTACCTTTTATTTTTCATTTATTTCTGGGCGGGTGGGTATACCTTGAGAGTAGGAGATTTTATACTCTTTCATTTACTAATGTTATCCCCATTGTAAACGACAATGAACAGCACATGCTTGGTGTTAATACATGCATATGGGATCAGTAACTTAAATTTAATTTTAATGAAATTTACATTGGGATTTTGTTGGAAACTCATTATATATAGTGTAATGTATGGTGAAATTTTAAAAAGTCAAATATATACAGAGTCAAGACTGGTGTAAAACATCTGGTAGTAGGATATGAGAAACATGGTGACCTGTAAACAAAAGCTATAGAAGCAAAGACAGAACAGTAAAAGTGTAGTCTAAGTCCAGTCCATGTATCTCCACTGCTTTAGAAAATCAGATTTTTGAGGCAGGAGGATCACTTGAGCCCAGGAGTTTGAGGTTGCTGTGAGCTAGGCTGACTCCATGGCACTCTACCTTTTACCCCTGTGTGTTTATATATGCACACACAATTTAAAACATAATTTGACAATTAAATTATTCAAAACAAAAATAATAAAACTAAATAACTAAGGTGACTTTTTAAATCCTAAAGCTTCTAAAAGAATGAGATGTGAATATGAAATACATAAAAGTCAGAGACGGGTTGATAATCAGGAATAGAGTGAGGGTACATATAAGCATGGTTGCAAAAAACTAGTAGCGAGAATAAAGAAAAGTAACTCTCAACTTCGTTGCGACAAAAGCATATCAGGTTATCTTGAACAAGGGAAATGGTAGTGGTAGAGGGAATCACACAAATCTCAAGTCAGAGCAACAATGGTAATTATCTAAATTATATTGTTTATTTTTCATATAAATAGGTTGACTTAAACACAGTTCTTAAGTTCTTATTACACAGGAAACTGCTCACTCAGGAAAATCTAGCTCATTTTTTGGCAATAATCTTGTTGGATGTGCAATACTTTGAAATGTTTTATAGACTTAAGCAGACATCATTAAATACTTTCTTACTGAGTATTTAAAGAAGCATTGAACCCCTCCTATAGATGTCATAATTAATTATAGGTTAATTTCTGAGACTTACTGAAAACTTTCATATTCTTTTATATAAGTGAAACCAGCAGAATCTCATGAACACATCACCATGTATGATATGAATTCCTTCCCACTCCTCTGAGAACACTGGCTTTTTGTTCCTATAATCCTAGAAGCTGGGAAAAGCTTTGCTTCTACTTGCTAATAAGCCATGCACATGTCTGGTTTGTAGGAAACTGTTATACCACACTACTCAGATGAGAAATATGACACTGCGGAGATCCAGTGGGAAGGATAGAAATGTGTATGCTAGTAAGCAGACCAAGTGAAGGAAAAGGGTGACAAAAGACAATAATCATTCTTTATGACAGAAGTCATTCTTTGCTCCTCTAGCTCAAGTGTCATCTCCTCAAAGGGAGGGGAGGGTTCAACAGCCTTTGTCCTCACTATCAATCCAATCTGCCTGAGAAATCACTCTGTGTTATCAGCACAGTTGTATCATCCACAGTCTTTCAGTCTATTTTCTCCAGGGATGCTAAGCCCTTGAAAAGAACTGGATTTGGAGTTAGACAGAGGTCTTTGGTTTGGGTTCTATTAGGAATTACGAGTCACATCATACTTTGCTAAAGCTCAGTAACGTCATATGTACAGCAATAAGAGCTCAAGGAATTTTAGAAAATATTTGATAAATAACTGTGATGTATGTAAAGTCTCTATACATACTTTAAAGTGCTATTCATAGGATATATGCTTCTAATAAAGGACATATCTTCCAGTTCTGGGGAAATAGTCCTGAAACACACTCAATTGGATTGACAATGAGCTCTAATAACTTTTACTACATTTTTTAGTTCTATATTTCTTGCTTATCTTCTTGTTTTTAATTAATAATTTTATTTTTAAGTTCACAGCAATTGAGCAGGAAATTCAGAGAGTTCCTTCCCCCAACACACACTCAGCCTCCCACAGCATCAATACCCTCCACCATTGAGGTTCATTTGTTGCGATATATGAATCAACATTGACACATCATTATCAACCAAATTCCATACTTTACATTAGAGGTCACTCTTTGTGTTGTCTATTCTCTGGGTTTTGATATATGTTTAAACATGTATCTACCTTTATGGTATCATACAAAATAGTTTCACTGCCCTAAATATCCACTGTGCTCCCTCATTCATCCCTCTGTCTTTCTCCTTGAGCCTTTAGTAACCACTGATCTTTTTGCTGTTTACATAGTTTTGCCTTTACCAGAAGGTTATATAGTTGGGATCACACAGTATGCATCCTTTTCAGATTGACTTTTTTCACTTAGCGATATGTATTTAAGATTCCTTCATGTCTGTCAAGGATTGTTCTGATACAGGAAAGTGGACTCCAAAACTGGGGTCAGTTTGAAGGCTAAGTGGGTTTTTGGCTTTGCCCAGGAAAGAATTCAAGAGCAAGCTGACAGGATAAAGCAAACGCAAGTTTATTAAAGTAATTACACTGTTCTAGACAAGGAGTCATCATTGGTGCAGATGCACTTTCCCTAACAATAGAAAAAGTCTTGCAAATTCCCTCCCATTTTCTTTAAATAGCCAGACGCCACATTTCCACGTAAGAAGTTTATACTCAATCCAAGCCTCCACAACAGTACAGTGCTTAAAAAAGGTGAGGTGAATGTGATTTATTTCTAAATCAAGATAATTTTGAGAGTGAAAGTGGTACTTAGGATAGTTATAAAAAGATGGCAATTATAAACTGGGACTATCCCAGGAAACCCAGAAGAGATGATCACTTAGGGTCTCAGTACCATGTATATAAAAGTAACAACAAAAGCCAGATAAAATGCACCTTCCTGCTCCCCCGCCCCACATATATTAGACCTGTCACTTGAACCAGGATCTCTAGGGAGGTTGAGGCCTAGGAATTCACATTTTAAGAAGCCCCCTGACATTTTGATGTATATTAAAATTTGGGAATTATAGCTCTAAATTTTACTTAACAGATTTGAGTACAGACAGAGAGAATTTGCCAAACTCATAGATCTTAAATCCCCTGGTTTGGTTTGCAACTGGTAGTAATAGAGTCTACATTCTTGAGAGGGTAATTAATAAAATAATAACAGGGACTAGATTTATAAAATGTAGCCTATCCTTAAAATAGTATAAGCAGTCTAGCTTATTTTTGCCATATGAGCTTTGACAAGAGAATATTCAGGTTCTTATTCCAACCCTATTACTCAGTAAGTATTCGATTTTGAGTAACTTACTTCACTTCTCTGTCTCAGTTTATTTATCAATAAAATTTAGCTAATAATCACACTTAATTCTTAAATATGTAAGTTAATTTATGTAAAGCTCATAAAAGAGTGTTTTGTGCATAGTAAACACTAAATTAAAACGAGCTTTTATTAAATTATAATTTTTATGATTTAATCTTAATAACCAAGTTACATTTATAACTCTTCAAATTGAATATTAAATATTTCTAATTTATTCAGGATATAAAAAGAAACAACTCTAATACTTTATCTTTTTTCCAAGATAGGATCTTGTCTTATCTCCCAGGCTGGAGTGCAGTGGCCAGATCATAGCTCACTGCTGTCAGGAATTCCTGGCCTCAAATGATCCTTCTACCTTAGCCTCCCAAAGTGCTGGGATTACAGACTTCAGCCACCACACCCAGCCTGCAGTACTTCTTACAAAATTTAATTAATTCAACAAATATCCTCTACACTGGTACCAAAAAATATTATTTTTAACACATTAATTTTCTTTACATGACTCTTTTTTTTCATAAAAAATAGAAGATCTGAAAAAATTAAACGTTTCAGTTAAGATAACTGCAGCATTAAAAAAAAAATTAGGTCCAGGCATGGTGAGTCATGCCTGTAATTCTAGAACTCTGGGATGCTGAGGCAGGAAGATTGCTTGAAGTCTGGAGTTCGAGACTGAACAGGAGAGAAACCCTGTTTCTACCATAAACAGAAAAATTAGTGAGTCGTGGTGGTGTAGGCCTGTAGTCCCAGATACTTGGGAGGCTGAGGCAAGAGGATAGTTTGAGCCCAAGAGCTTGAAGTTGCAATGAGCTATGATGATGACACCACTGCACTCTACCCAGGGCTACAGAGCAAGAAGACTCTGCCTAAAATAAAATAAAAAAAAAAATTAGTCAAAATGATTTGGAAAAAAATAGGTACGTGAAAAGAGAGAAAGCAACCTTCCTCCATGCAACCAACAACACTTTCAACTAATTCACTGAAGCAGTCTTTAACACCTCAGAGTATGAGCTTCATGAGACTATCTTTTTACTGAAGTACCCTGACATACAAGGCACTTAATAATATATATTATTGATATATGCTATTTTGAAGTATCAACAGTGCTAGTCTTAAGAAAAAGCCTGGGCAAGACAGACAACAGCACTGAGTGTTTAAGAGGGAATTGTTTAGGAAAAATGCAAATGCAGCTGTTGTGGCTAACCTGTTAACTGGAAATTTACTGCATTGAGTTCTTTCTATATGTGAGTATCTGGATGTGAAAATCATGTTCATAAAAAGATCCATTTTGATAAAAATGTATTAGAGCAAATGTTGCAAAATAGTAATTGATGAATCTTGGTGGTTTGTATATGGATTTTCATACACACACAAACATATAATACATTTATATACATATTTATGCATAATGCAAGGTTTTCTGGTTTCCTAAGCTTCTTTTGGCACTCATATGAATCCTAGTCAGTAGGATGGATGATTATAAGGGAAGAAAAAGTTGTTTTCTTATTACAGAAAACATTAAACTTTGTCCCTTTTGATGCCATAAAATTGCTGGTTTGATTAAGATAAATCATCTATCATTTTCAAAATTTCCCTTCTTCTAAATAAGCTAAAGAGAAAATCAAACACACTCCAGAACCACTAAACATGAGGATCTTAGAATTGGAGAAAATTGTAAAGATTGTCTAGTTCACCTGTACTCCCAAAGTTGAAATTTTCTTTACAACTCTAAAATGTTTATCCTTCCTTAAACTATTTTTGTTATCTACAATGACACAGATCAAATAATATCTTTCTTCTCCATACTGGTGCCCTTGAGAAGATGAAGCCAATAACCATATCACTCCTAAGTCTGTGCTTGTTCAAACTTATGTTCCCATTTTTAAAATTTTTTTTTAAATTTTAGCATATTATGGGGATAAAAATGTTTAGGTTACATATATTGCCCTTGCCCCACCTGAGTCAGAGCTTCAAGCATGTCCATCCCCCAGGTGGTATGCAACGCACTCGTTAGATGTGTATATATACCCATCCCTTCCTCCCCCTTCCCATCTGCCTGACACTTGATGAATGCTATTACTATATATGCACTTAAGGGTTGATCAGTTAATACCAATTTGATGGTGAGTACATGTGGAGCTTGTTTTTCCATTCTTGGGATACTTCACTTAGTAGAATGGGTTATAGCTCTATCCAGGATATTACAAGAGGTGCTAGATCACCATTGTTTTTTGTGGATGAGTAGAACTCCATGGTATACATATATCACATTTTATTAATCCACTTATGTATTAATGGGCACTTGGGTTGTTTCCACATCTTTGAAATTGTGAGTTGTGCTGCTATACATATTCAAGTGCAGATGTCTTTATTATAGAATGTCTTTTTTTCCTTTGGTTAGATACCCAGTAATGGGATTGCTGGATCAAATGGTAGATCTATTTGTAGCTCTTTGAAGTATCTCCATACTGCTTTCCACAGAGGTTGTACTAGTTTGCAGTCCCACTAGCAGGGTATGAGTGTTCCTATCTCTCCACATCCATGCCAACATTTATTGTTTTAGGACTTTTTAATAAAGGCCATTCTCACTGGGGATAAATGACATCTCATTGTGGTTTTGATTTGCATTTCCCTGATGACTAGAGATGTTGAGCATTTTTTTGTATGTTTGTTAGCCATTTGTCTCTCTTCTTTTGAAAAGTTTCTGTTCATGTCCTTTGCCACTTTTTGATAGAGTTGTTTCATTTTTTCTTGCTGATTTTCCTGAGTTCTATACAGATTCTAGTTATCAGCCTTTTATTGGATGTGTAACATGCATGGAAATATTTTCTCCCATTTTGTAGGTTGTCTGTTTGGTCTCATGATAGTTTCCTGGGCTGTGCAGAAGCTTTTTAATTTGATCAGGTCTCATTTATTTATTGTTGTTGTTGCTGTGATTGCCATTGGGGTTTTCCTCATAAATTCTTTGCCTAGACCAATGTCTGTAAGAGTCTTTCCAACATTTTCTTTTAGAATTCTTACAGTTTCATGCCTTAGGTTTAAGTCTGTTATCCACCATGAGTTGATTTTTGTGAGAGGTAAAAGGTGTGGATCCTGTTTCAGTCTTCTACATGTGGCTATCCAGTTTTCCCAGCACCATTTTCTGAATAAGGATTCTTTTCCCCAGTGTATGTTTTTGTCTGCTTTGTCAGAGATTAGATGGCTACATGAGAATGGTTTTATATCTGGATTCTCAGTTCTGTCCCATTGATCTATGTCTCTGTTCTTGTGACAATCCCATGCCGTTTTAGTTACTATAGCTTTGTAGTATAGCTTGAAGTCTGCAAACATATGTTTCCTACTGCCATCAACCAACTTCATGCTGTAATATATGGTCTCCAGACCTCGAATTATCAAGGTCATCTTCTTTTTGACATGCTCAAATTAATTCAAGTTTCTCTTATATAGGGCAGCCAATCTTGAAGGCAATATTTCAGTGTTTTATCATATTGAGTTTATGACCAAGTAAAAAATCCCAAGGTGACGTTCACATGAGCTTCTGTTTGGCATAACAACTTGAGACAAGAAGACCAATTGTGTAATGTTATTCCTCAAACATGGGATCTATTGTCTCTTGTTACATAATAAAAATACCATACTTGTCATCATTCATCCTGATGAATACTGGATGCATTCATCACTTACTAATGACCAATATTCAATGCATTTTTACTTGCTTTTAAAAGATAATTTGAGGTAAGTAATTGTCATATAATTCATTGAGGGAAAATGCCTTGAAGGTTTCTATTGTGGCCCCATAAACTTACAGGGCCAATAATACTAACAACTGAAGGTAAGCCATCTCTTAACAATAAAAAAGTGAACACTGAACTTAGTACTTTCCCAAATGGATTTCGTCTTTTATTTTTTTCTGAGAGGAAAATATCTGATAGATGCATATTAAAGTTTAGATATTTATAGGAGTTGGGGTGTGAAGCTAATTTTTAGAATAACAATTCATTCAAGAAGCAACACCTTCTAATTTGTGACAGTTACTCTATAATTTTTTAAAGATAGTGACAGTGTTTGGCAATTATTTGAAATATTTTTCAAATATATAACATGGTGGTGATCAACATGGTTTATTTGGAGAGCACCTACTGAAGAGTTGCACTTAACTCCACCTAACAAACACGTCTGAAACAACTACCATGGGGGCTTTCATTTTCCTTCCCTTCATGTTCCTGGCCATGTTCTCAGGTAAGAAATGTGACTTTCCTTCCAACTCTCAAGGTAAGGAATTAGAAATGTTGAGTGATTTAATAATGCTTTGTCAGAAGATTTAAAAATGGGAAGTCTGCATTAGTCAGAGAAATGGAAGAAGGTAAATTTTAAACAAAATAAATATAGATCCAGAGGCATAAAACTAGTGACTGAGTGAAATAAGAGTGAATAGTTTGGTGTGACTGAGGAAAAGCAGGGACAAGGGAATGGGAAAGGCAAAATGTTAGACTGGAAAGATATATGTAATCTAAAAAGGATTATGAGAGTTTATGAATATTCAAGTTCATATTCCATAAGCTTGTAATATAATCCTGGGCTATGTGGTCAAATAAAAATGCATTCAAATCCTGATTTTTTTCTATATATGTGATTTGGGCCAACTTGCTTAATTTATTTGAGTCTTAGTTTCTTCCATTTGTAAAATGGAAATAAGTATACTTTCCTATAGGTTTGTTGTAGAAATTATACAGGTAATAGCTTTAGTCACCATTACTTAAGTTCTTCTTAGGTGATTGATGTTCAACATACTTTTCTCTACCCCTTACCTGAAAACAGTTAGGCTGTTTTCAGATGTAAATTTCTCAAAATAATAAATAATACAGTTAATGCATTTTCTAAGATAAAAAATCCTAATAATGAAACTGATTCCAGTTTATCTTTAAATTATAACCTCCTAGTTGACCATCTTTCTTATACCTAGTGAAATACAATAATAAAAGTTAAGTGCCTAGGACTCCAACTTCTTATACATGTAACACACAAAATAGTGGTTCTCTTCTCATTGGAAAGACTGCAGAATTCTTTCAGATTGTTGAGTACAGGGAGGATCATATTCATCTTATTAAAAAATATCAGTCATGCAGCAATATTAAAAATGAGTTAGATGTGAGAAATGTACAGAGATGCCATTAGGGAGCTTCTGAAGTAAAAGAGTTAAGAAATAAGAACAGACAGCTAAGAGCTGGGATAAGAGAAGGGAAGAAAAACATACATATGTATGCTTTAAAGGGGGAAAATATAGATAAAATTCCTTACTGGAATATATGTTCCATGATTGCAAGTACTGTATGTGTTGTGTACCTCTAGTGCTTTGCTAGGTGCTAACAGGTATTTGTTGATGGAAGAAAGTATATTAATACCAGATGTAGTAGTTATATAAATTTGGAAGGTGAAAAAAAAGAGCAATCAGGAAAGCAATGCCAGGTATATACTGGAGTTTCTGAAATCTGAAGACAGAAATAGAAAACAAAACAAAATAGAGCTAAAGATACTTATTTTCCAAATTTTTACTTAAAAAATAGGTGGTCAAACCACATTATGATATCTTAATTATCTCTTTTTACCCTAAAATTTACCACACTTTTTATTCTATAAATTTATTTATCCATATAAGAAATATTAGGATTTTTGTTAAATCATGATTAGTAATGGCAAAAAAGGAAAATAAACCAGCTGCTCATTGCTAGAAGACTGATTAAGTAAATTATGGTAAACATATAAAATGGTATATAATATTTATAGTCATTAAAGGAAAAAATGAAGGTGCTTTATATATATTGATGTAGAGAAAGCATCACTGCAATGTCAAGGGAGAAAACAGAGTAGCAGAACAGTATGTAGAGTGTGTTACCAATTGCATGGGAAAGTATATTCATATATGTTTGTAAATACATAGGGTATTTCTGAAATAACTCACAAAAACCTGGTCCATCTGATAGTGTGCCAGGCATTTTACTTTTATTATTTTCCTAGGTATTAGAAAATAATTGTGTCCAAGGTTGAAAAATGCTTTTGGGAGGGGGGGCCAGTAAAAAAGGGAAAATAACTTTAAACTATTTACCCTTTTGAATTGTTAAGATTTGGTTCCATTTACTTGCATCACCTACGCAAAAACTAAAAATAATTTAGAAAAAATAGCTCACCAGTCAATTTTTTCCCATTTCATCCACATCTTTAATCTATCTGATTTCTACTTGATGTTAGTGACTGTTAATGAACAATGTTTGATCCCTACAATCCAAAGAGCCTACGCATATATTCATTTCTCTGCTGAAATTATTCTTCTTTTCTTATTCATTTTTCTGGCTATGTCCTATGCTTCTTATATGTCAGTAAGAAGAAATGATTTACCCTCTGCTGTCTATATTAGGGTTCTATTATCTAGTTTACTTCTCACATTATAACATTGATCATACTACTATAAACTCTTATTGTTTGTATCCACTACCTGACTTTTCAGCTTGGGCAGGATCCTAAATGCCTTGTTCAAGTTGTACTTCCAACTTTTACTATAATTCTGACATAGTAATAGGCTCGTTAAATTCACATTTTCTGTCAAATTGAATGAATGTCTAGATTACGCCCATAGACCTGACCCCACACTCTATGACAGTTTAGTAAAGCTGCTTGCTAACTGCTAAACTCCTGTGCCTGAACTAGGACCTTCACCACCTGCAGTAATATATCATGTTGTGCTCAATGGATAACAAATGATGATGCATTTGATTTTAGTTAAATGGACTTGAAGGTACAAATGTGTATACTCTGATTTATATAGCAGAGCAATTGTAAATGCAAGAGAGACCCTAAGTATAAATTTGGAACCATTCACATTAAAATAAATTAAAGTTGTGTAAATTGAATAAAAAGGTCACCAAGGAAGCCTATGTAGAAAAAAAAAAAGTAAGTCTGATTAAAACCTCTAAGAAAACCCCCACATTAAGAAGGTAAGGAAAGAAAGAGGAATTATCAGGCAAGAAAAACAACAACAAAACCAACAACAACAACAAAAAAACCCCAAAAAACACAAAACCCAAAAATACAAAAAGAGGAGACAAAAAGAAACATTTGTACCAAAGAATGAGAAACGTATCCTCAATGGAATAACATTGTACTTAGCTCTAAAGCCATTCCGTTTATTTATTCATTGTTTTCTAAACTTTGTTCACTTGAAAATAGAATCTGAAGAAACCTAAAACAGATATATATTGGGCAATGGGTGGGCTTCCAAAATAAATTGGAGGCACAAAGTAGATGAGTTATGAAAGATAGGTTTTAAGAAATAGTCATGTGATATCTAACATTCTCCTAAGTAAATTGACCAAAAAATAAAGAAGAAAAATAATCAGAGTGAGTAGGACTAATGCTAGGACCTTTTTTATTGGAAATGGTGGGCATAAAGCTGATTGAAAAAGAATGTTCAAAAGGAGAAGGGAGACCTGTCTTTGGGACAGGGGAAAGGGAAAGAAAATGGCTATGGAAAGCATATATAGAGATGCAGAAGAGAAAAGTGGGGCTTTTTTCATGAAGTCTGCCAGCCTTTATGTCTAGAAAGTTGATGATGGCATTATCTGTAAAACCAGGGCTTGGAAATTGGGAACGAAGCCCATGATGTGGAGAAAGTTTATAATAGGTGTAGAACAGAGTCCATTTGATTCATCAGGAAACTGTTATAAGGAATTTGGGGCAGAAGGAAGGCCCATTTCAAATAATGCAGACTCTATGATTTAGAAATGGGGCAAGCTGGCTTGATGCTATAATTTGTGGAATCTGTATAATACAGTCAAGAAAAAAAATGAAGAAACCCAAACACTCAGGGTATGGAGGAAGAATGGGAAGTTTCTATCTGGGGCTTGGTTAAATAATCAAGAGGGCATTATAAAAACTATATCTTGAGTTAATGCTGTTGATTTAAAGTTGTTTATGTTAAATGACTTTATTTTTGTGTTTGTGATATCATTACAGTGTCTTCAACTCCGATTTCAAGAACAAGTGTTTTCAAACAAGAAGAGAATCCAGAAGTTGCACTCATTGTAGAAAAACAAAATGAAGCTAACGATCTAGGAGGAGAAAAGGATTCTAATAAGCAAGGAGGTAGTTATACACAAGAAAAGCCAGAGATTTTTGGTCTGCAAGGACAGCCATGGTATTCTAACCAGCTACAGGAATCAAGGACTTTTAATCAGCAAGGGAAGAGAGGACGTTTGAACCAACCTGGGATGTCAGGAGTTTGGATTTTGCAAAGGAATTCAGAAGAATCTAACCAAGAAAGGTATTCAGAAGCTTCTGATAAGCAAGAAAAATCAGAATCTTCTAGCCAACTAGTGAAACCAGGGTCTTCCAGCCAGCAAGGGCATCTAGGATCTTCTATCCAGAAAGGGAATGCAGGATCATTTAGTCAACAAGGAAGGCCAAGGTCATCTAGCCTGCAAGGGAAACCAGGATCTTCAAAACAGCAAGGGAATCTAGGGTCATCTGGCCACCAAGGGAAACCAGGGACTTCTAGCCACCAAGGGAAACCAGGAACTTCTAGCCACCAAGGGAAACCAGGGACTTCTAGCCAGCAAGGGAATCTAGAGTCATCTAGCCAGCAAGGGAAACCAGGGTCTCCTAGCCAGCAAGAGAAGGCAGGGTCTTCCAGTCAACAAGGGAAGTTAGGGTCATCTAGCCAGCAAGGGAAACCAGGAACTTCTAGCCACCAAGGGAAACCAGGGTCATCTAGCCAGCAAGGGAAACCAGGGACTTCTAGTCAGCAAGGGAATCTAGGGACGTCTAGCCAGCAAGGGAAACCAGGAACTTCTAGCCAGCAAGGGAATCTAGAGTCATCTAGCCAGCAATGGAAACCAGGGTCTTCTAGCCAGCAAGAGAAGGCAGAGTCTTCCAGTCAACAAGGGAAGTTAGGGTCATCTAGCCAGCAAGGGACACCAGGGTTATCTAGTCAGCAAAGAAAACTAAGGTATTCTAACCAGCAAGGAGATCTAGGGTCTTCTAGCCAGCAAGGGGAACCAGAGTCATCTAGTGAACAAGAGAAGGCAGGGACTTCCTGTCAACAAGGGAAACCAGGGTCATCTACTCAACAAGGCAATCTAGGGTCTTGTAGTCCACAAGGGAAGCCAGAGTCACCTAGTCATCAAAGGAAATCAAGTTCTCTCTACAGTGAAGGAGAAAGAAGGAATGTAGACAACGCTTTGAATGACAATATGCTGAACATTCAGGTTAGTGTTAATATCTTTTTTTTCTCAGTCAACTTCCTAATCCATTAGCCATTCTATTTTCCAAGACTAGAAGTGGTCAACAGAACACCCTGTGTTGAAGGCAAATAATTTGCAGTGAAACTGATTAAATAAAATGAGAGAAACTTTGGAACTGATTATTTTCACACTCAACACTAATGATCATTAATGAGGGCCATGTACTTTTATTCCATCTTTCATTCCCCGCTATTAATTTCACCTGAAGACCCTCTACCTATACTGGACTAACTCAGACCTCCAACAACATCAGGTTTAAATTTCATGCCCATTTCTCTCCCATCCATGATCTACAAACTCCTGAATAAATGTTTCTAAATGTAAAAATCTGATGTTTTAGTCCTCTGCTTAAAATTCTTCAGTGGTTCCATACTACCTAGAAGGTGAAACTCAAATTCCTAAACAAGATATTTAAGGATTTTCATGATTGAGCCCCTGTATGCCATCCAGCTTCATTTCATGTCACTGTTGCTCACATACCACCCATATCATATAGAACCCTTTGATTTTTCACTAACGTATTCCTAATACTAATGATTTCATCCATCATTAAGCTTACTACTTTGTAATTGATTGTCTACTTCTTCAACTAGAACTCCTTGCAGAAAGTAGCAGTTCTTTCCAAACCCCAGATACTAGAATAAGTGAGGCATATGATAGATTCTCCTGGATTGCATGTTAGGTGGATGAAAAGATGCTTGAGGCTTGAGAGCCATCATTGCAAAAAAGTGAACATCCATCTGATTAGCATGTCTCCTGTATTCCCTTCTGAGTCCCGCCGTACTTTTACCTTCACTCACCAGTCTCTCTCCCAAAATAAGCCTCTTAATTCCACTTAGCCATGACTCTGAACACTCCATTTGACACATTTAAAACACTTCCTTCATCTCATCATCTTAAAGGAAACACTTTTTTTTTTTACCTTATAAATTGTTCTTTCTCATAACCCTTTCAGATGAAAGCCATTTGCTCCTCTTGTCAATGTCCCTTGGCTTGCATGAAATAATGATCTCCCAGAGAGATTCCTAACATTAAGACCTTAAAACCACCACTGGTGGGTCTCTGAGTCTTTAGGGTATTACTTAAACCTTTGTAATTTTATATTCATCATGAGATAGGAGAGCTACCCATGTTCACATTGCAGAGTATGTGTGAATGAAAGAAACTGATTGTTGTGAAAGAGTTGTAAGCTTTATGGCAATGTGAAACACTGAGGTATTTTTTCATCTCCCTAAAACATCTTGATTCTGAGAAGAATAAGTCCCCTATTACAAAGCCTCATCATTCTCTTTAGTGTCTCTGCTCCATCTATTAGTCAAAGCTCCTTTATATTAATAGGTTTCTGCCATTTTGTAACTCATGTCCAGAGAAAAGCCCTTGGGTGCTGTTTAAATAAATTCTTCTTACTTTCTGCATCATTTTTCTTTCATGGGCACAAAAAAAAACCCTAATCAATAAATTATGACCATATGTGTATTGCATGTGCCAATATGACTTTTTCCTATTGTTTTTTCATGTGCAGGAAGACTTGCCACTAACAAACGAAAGTGAAGACAGTCTGACATAGAGTAAGGTCAGGAGCTTTAGAGCAGATAACTCAGTTTAAATCACAGCTTGGGTGCTGAAATGCTCCATGCTTCTATGCCTGTGGCTATAAAATGGAACAAAATATATTCTTATTTCAGTACTGTTGTATAGATTAAGTATAAGGGATCAATAAAATCACTGGTTCAGTACAATGCTTATTAACAAAGAATAATGAACATTTTTTATTATAATATTTGAAGTAATTTGATTGCCCTATTCTTACCTAATGGTCTTTCTCCTTACTACAGGCTAGCAATACCAGCAGCAAGAAAAAAACTGGAAAAACAAAATGTCAATCTCTTTACAAACCAGTCTGTGGTTCTGATGGAAAAACCTATGGCAACCGCTGTGTATTTAATGAAGCAAAGAGGTAAGAAGGGTTTGTATTTCTTTGTATCAGGAAGTACTATTCTGATTCATAGGCAATAAAGACTATTTCTCTGCATGTCTCTGTAGTTATCTCTCAATAGTGTCTTGGCTATAATTTATCCAAAGGAAACAAAAAGATACTTAACCCTTGAACAGCAAATTCAGTCAATTTATGGGGGAATGTGGTTTATTCAGTTATTAAAGTAAGAGTACATTTACTTTTGAGTCATTTATTCACCAAATATTTATTGAACACTCACTAGATACCAGACAGTACTTTAAGAAGTGGAGGAGGGGCTGGTGTGGTGGCTTATGCCTGTAATCCCAGCACTTTGGGAGGTTGGGTGGGAGGATTGCTATTACTTGGTCCTTAATTTCTCTCATTATTTTTTTTCTTCCCCAGGTTTAGCAATGGAAAACTGAGTCTGAAGCATGAGGGGAAGTGCTAAGCGTGTATGTGGACCAAGTTACCTGGAACTTCAAAATTTACTTGCAATTCTCTTTAAAGAATTATTTCCCCGCGTGTCCCACTGTGATGACAGCATGTATGTTATAGATCTGATGGATCTTACATTATTCCTAAGTTTGTTCCAAGGCAAATAAAGTTAGTTACAGAGTAGCTTCTGGTTTCTGGAATTCTTTATTTTCTATGTTTTCCCAAATCTTGTAATTATCTATGATTGCTCTGTTCCTAAAGTGCCAAAACAGTTATGTTCCCTGGTCTCTTCTTCAGAGCTAATACTTCAGGGTCTAGATCAATAATCTGTAAGCCCTAATAGATCTAAGAATCTCAGGATCGCACATAAAAACAAAAAATAAAGATCCTCGTGTTAGAAATACCAATATAGGTGTCTGGTAGAGCTAAAGTACCTGCAATTTTAAACCACATTCCTGTTTGTTTGGTTTTTTTTTTAATGAAGGCTATATCTGGACATGATGTGAAACTGATTTAAGATGTTTTGAGGATACGCTGATTGTCTTTAGAGGGTCCATGGAGCCATATGCAAAATAAATTCTATGTGTACTTTTTTCTCAAGAGAAGACCCAGAGCTTTCATTAGATTCTTAAAGAGATATATGACTATAAATATATTTCAAAATTATAGATCTACAGACATTTAAATGTAAAAATTTAACTTTTATAGGAAGTTGTGTTTTAGCTCATTTAGGGGAGTAAATA
This sequence comes from Cheirogaleus major, assembly GCA_963574435.1. NCBI lineage: Eukaryota > Metazoa > Chordata > Mammalia > Primates > Cheirogaleidae > Cheirogaleus > Cheirogaleus major. Next base: position 19,411 of record CAUYPO010110778.1, read on the forward strand.
TATGTATATTGATATCCATTTTACATATAGTTCAATGAAATAATCTGTAAATCTAAAATCATTTTTCTTTTGGATATAATAGTCCTTGTAAATACTCAATAGTCAGAGTCACCTGCAGGAAGCAGTCACACTGTTAGGTTTACAGACATGAATATGCAAATAGCAGTAAACAGTAACACTTATATACTGAAATACTCCAGCAGCTTTGGAATATATGACTACTGGGTAGGTGGAATAAAAAATAATGTGTAAGTTTAAATCAATTAAAAGGTTATAAATCATCAACAAACAGCACCAATTATGAATTAATATCCTAGGCAACAAAAGTACTACAGTTGACAATTGATGTCAGTATACTGGTGACAAAGTATGTAAAACAATATATGTGACACTATGTGTTCTAACTCCCAGTAGTAATCTACCACTGCCTTAGGGTCATTTGTGGTCAATAAACAGCAATAAAGCATCTAGATAGCTTAGAATAAAAGGTATGAAGAGACTAATATCAAGATTAAAGAAAAGTGAGCCAACTATTAGGCATAATGAGCTTCATGGCAAGATCAGAGCTATTAAAAATGTCAGCAGAGGTGAGCAATGAAGGAAAGTACTTTTATAGCCCAGGTTTCAATCATTGGAGGCAGATTTTGCAGTGGGCAATTCAGACAGCAATTGATATTTGGAATATATAGATTCAGTATAACAAATGCAGCAGGAACAAATTCACTGGAATAGGGCTCACAGCCATAACTGAACCGTGGAGAGAAACTGTGGTATCAGACACGGTAAGGGATTAAATCTAAGGAGAGGAAACAACAGTAGCCCAATGTGCTATGGAGAGGTATGGTCTGTAAAAGTGAGGAAGAAAAAATGTATTAATAGAAGGCTGTATCATGAGGGAAATACAGGCCATTAAAATAAATATTATTAAGGGCATTCAATCCTGCATCTCATTAGCGATGAGCAAAATTCAAGAATCAACTGCAGAATCCTCTGCCTGAACTCCACCCCATATTTTTGACTCCTAGAGTCTAATGATTCATCAGGAAACTGAGTCTCAAATTCAATTGGATAGAATCTAAGTAAATTTTCCTCTATATTGACCTAGTCCCAGTAGTCCAGGTTGTTTCAACATGATTTGAATTAATTGAAGATTAAATAGATTAGAATGACCAAGTTCTTAGTAAAACACCTCATATAATAGGAAGCAAATGGATTCTTTGGAAGTTAATATACTCTTAGACAAAGAATAAAATTTAATACTGGAAAACACTTTAGCATTTAATCAAATATCATTGACTTTTAATAAGTTATCTTAGTTACATTTGACATATTTGTATACGCCTAGCAAACAATACAGTTCAAGCTGAATATAGACCTCAACTTTCAGACATGCTGATTCCACTGCAGAAACAGAATTTGTCCTCATAGAGGAGACAATTGCTTTTTAAAAGTGTGATTATGTTAACAACTACATTGAAATCTCCAGAATTCCATAACAGTTTCTTAAATGCTAAAAGGTTAAAGATTCAATGAAATTTTATATTTACTAAGAGCTTTCACACAGACATGCAACAAAAATAGCTACGATTTTATGTTTTGCCATTTGATTTATCTCAGGAAAGTATTCTGTGATTCAGGAAATTTATTGAGCCTATGTGGGCTGTGTGTTTCTAAGAATTTGTTCATTTCCTCCACCTTTTTAAGTGTATGTGCAAAAAGATTTTTATAGTATTCAGAGATAATATTTTGTATTTCTGTGGTATCAGTTGTAACTTCTTCTTTTTCATTCCTGATTAAGCATATTAGAGTTTTTTCTTTTCTGTTTCTGGTTAATTTAGCAAGAGGCCTGTCAATTTTGTTTATCTTTTCAGAGATCAAATTCATTAATCTTCTGTACAGTTCTTTTTTATTGATTTCATTTAGTTTTGCTCTGATCT
>CAUYPO010110780.1:0-14291 GCA_963574435.1 Cheirogaleus major
TTTTAAGTCTTTAAATCTCTACTTACTGGTTTTCATAATGCAATACAGTTGTAAAAGATGTTGCTATTGGATGGAATATTACTCAATTCTAAGAAACGACAGTGAATTAGCACCATTTATGCTATCCTGAATTAAGCTTAAGCCTGTTATCCAAAGTGAGGCAACACAAGACCAGGAAAATGGGCTCCACATCCACTCACCATCAAATTGGTTCTGACTAATTAAAACTATGGTGCTCAAATGGTGGTAGTACTCACCAGGGAGTCGGGGGGTAGGGGGAGACCCACATCCTTGGGATATGGGGAGCATTGTGGCGGGGAAGGGAATACCTCTAACCCTTCTTAGGGAGAGGCAAAAAAATACAATGTAACCAAAATGTCAAAAAGGAAAAAAAAAAACTTTTATCAGGTGGTGGGCAGGTGGGGGGAGGGGAAGAGTGTATACTTACATAATGGGTGTGACATGCACCACCAGGGGGTTGACATGCTTGAAGCTCTAGCACAGCGGCGGGGGGAGGGTTGGCAGGGGCAATATATGTAACCCTAACAATATCTGTACCCCCATAATATAATGAAATAAAAAAAAAAAAGATGTTGCTATTGGGAATCTGGATGGTGAGTATATAATTTCCATAACTTCTTATGAGTCTATAAGTAGTATTTCAAAAATCAAACATTAAAAAGTAATAAGATCAAGTAAAAGGTGAACAGCATTCTAATCCAGAATTGCTGCACAGGAAAATTTGGTAACCCTTGCTTCCTCTAAGTGCTCAAAGAAGACAACTGGTTTTACTTTATGTGCCAGTGGGAATTGTTGGGTTTTCCAATAGTGTACTCGGAGGTAGTGTGATAAAAACAGAAAAGAGCAGCCAGTCTGCACCTGGGTGACACTACTAATAATTTCCTTATTCATATAATGTTTTGCAACTTCCAAAGCACTTTTTTTTTCATAAATATTGTCATGTAATTCTCCTAAAAGCCCTGCGTAGGAAGGTGTTATTGTTTGTACCGTGCACGTATGGAAACAAACTTACAGAAGTTAAGTGACTTGCATAAGGTTCCAGGACTTGAAAGTGACAGAATTGGGATCATCCTCCAGGCAGTGGCCTCTGGACTTTGGTGACTGTATTTTAGGGCAGACAAGGACTCTGCTCCAGTGCAATACACAGCTGGTTGGCCTCATGGCAGGTGAGAGTGCTTTGCTGAGAGGAGGAGTGGTACAGGAAATGGAAAGTGAGGGGGAGGAATCGTGGATGTGCAGAGGGGAACAGGGACATGGTCAAGGGACACAGTTGCTGTGACCATTGTGACATTACTGACCTACAGTAAATCATTTGGGGGTACTTAGTATGTCCAGGAATTATGCTAAGCATTTAGTATATATTATTTTATGTATGCTTTATAAACTATGCTTATCTTCTTCTTATAGTCGAGGAAACTGAAGCTTGGAAATAATAAGTAATATGCCCAAGATCATGGCTAGAAGATGGCTGAACTCAGATCAGAACTCTGACCTATCTGATTCTAATAAGTCTTGTGAGAAAGGAAACAGTGAAGTAGGATTAGATACATTTATATGTCCTTCCATTCTTTCCTTTCCAGGAAACTTGACTACTCTATTTTTATTAATTTGCAAGTGACACATAAGATCGGAAGACACTTTTCTTGGGAGTTATCACCTTCTCCCCAATGAGACACAGCATTCCAGGCTCTGTCACTTTTTCTCTCTTTTCTTCACTTGCCTTTCTACCCTCTCTTGGGCTGGGCAGCAGGCTCTACACACAGTAGGTGTCGCTATTGATTACCTTTGAGCTACTGGACTTAGAGGAAGGACCGTGCTGGGTATATTTTACAAAAACTTGTTTCCTTATTCTCAGCCTCCCATCCTTCTCATTTTTGTAACTGATGACTAGCATCTTAATGGAATCTGAGAGAGTAGACTGCAGAGAAGCCAAGTCTGCAATTAGGTAGAGTAGTTTAGTGCCCTCTCCTGTGTGAGAATTGTAAGGCCCTGAAGGGTAGGGACCCCTGTAAAACACACTCAGATTCGATAGGGGTTTGCTAGTATGCATTACAATGTACTAAATACAGCGTTAAGCTCCTTATGCCTGTTATTTTTGCAACAATCCTGCAGAGGAGGTATTATTTTCATTTAGCAGATTAGGAAAGTCTGGGTTCAACTATCCTTGGTCACATTCCTTATTACTGACAGCAATGGGATTTTAACTCAGATCTCTCTGATCCCAAGTAGAGCTCCCTTTACAGAACTGGGGGGTGAATCATTAGATGTACAAAAATACTTTTTAATTGTAGGTGCATTGATTTCGATATTTGATATTTTGATATTGTACCTATAATTATGTATTGACATTTGTTTTTCTGAATTCTGATCGCCTACAATGCACAACCACTGATGAAGAACGGTCTTCTCAGGTTTCTTTGCAGCTGCCTGGAAGGGTGTCCATTGATGTCTGAGCAATTTTCCTTCCTCTTTGAGTATCTGTTTGGTATTGCCATGGAGAGGGGATTCCTAGTAGACCTATGCTCACTCCATTCCCCTTGTTTCCATTGCTAGCCAGCACTTTTCTGTTTTATTTTTAGGCACTTTTACCTCTTGGAGTCCCTTCAATGCTGATGCTTCTCAGGGTTTTGTTTTGGACTTTCTTCTCTTCTCACTTTATGTACTCCTCACTCTCTCCTGGCGATCTTACTCATTTAATTACCACCTATAAGTGACAGTGTTCAAAATGCTACTTATAGATCCTATATTTTTTCTGGGCTTCAGATCTGTATATTCAACCATGTATTAGGAATCCTCATTGGGATGCCCCACAGGCATTTCAAATATCACGTATCCTTCCCTACCTCTATGCTCTCATCATTCTTAAATCCTCCTCCTGCCTCCCTACATCCAGCTAATCACCATGTCCTTCTTCTAAATATTTTGCAAAATCATTTTCCTTCTCTCCATCCCTACTGCCAATCTGAGGGCTGGTTGCTACTCTCTCTTGACTAATTTTTCATGCCTCCAGATGAATTGAATTCATCTCCCTGTCACAGACAACATATTCTTTCAAAAATCAAATTATGCCCATTTTCTGTTTAAATATTTTGTAATAACTTCACATCACTTTCAAGGTGAAGTCTAAACTTCTTAATATTACCTATAAGGCCCTCAGTATCTGGCCTCCTGTCTCCCCTTGTTACCTTCATCTCTTTCCTCTTCCTCTAAAACAGCTACTAATGTTTTCTGACTTCTTGACCAGTCTGGGTTAGGGTCTTTTCTTTGTGTCCTGCTTTCCTTCTTAATAGCATTTACCATCTGGAATTATAATTGTTTACACGACTACATTCCCCCAGCAGACTGTAAGCGGCCCAACGTCAGAGACTCTACCTTGTTCAAACCTATCCCTAACTGAGCACAGTGACTGTCACATTGTGCATACTCAATAAACTGATTCATTGAAGTTTCTTTATATAGCCCTGAGCCTAATCCCTTGTAAAATCATATAATCATTTGCTTCTATTTGGAACCTGTAATGGAAATATCAGATGATGATTAAGTCATGTAGAAAACAAGAAAAACTCTATTGAACAGTATTTGTCTCCTGTTTCTTAAATTCTCTTAGTGAAATATAGGTGGTACAATAAAAATAATTATTATACCACATAAAGTGCAGCGTCTGTCTCACCTTCGCTGTACTTCAATCTTGAAATTTCTTGCAGATCAATCTGCATTTTATATTAAAGAAAAATCAAAAGATCAAGAACAAGTGACTTATTTAAACTGAAGAGAGACTGATTTCAAAGAAATGATATTATAAATTTAGCAAGAAGTAAAGCGTCAGATTACTTGTCAATTTACCTTAACTGATTAAAATATGCCCGGGGCATGACTTCTCAATGTAAGGGTCAGATATCATAGGGAGAGTTTACAGAGTGTTCATGAGAAATATGACCAGAAATGAAAATCACCGTTTTCAAACAGAAAAACGCACACTGCCTCTGTGGCACACGGGATGAGAGCCATCATCCACACACAAGTGGTGAGAGTATCCTTTTATGGAGTGCAGGAGGGTGTAGTGTAAAGGTTAATGATGTTCTTTGTGCCCAGGAAGAAATCTCTTAATGGAATGGTGTCTTAGTTTGTCTTTATGCATCTCAGGTTTATTGCAGGCATAAATGAAAGAGCAGTTGAGAAGAAAGGCATAGAGCATTAATTAATTAGGAGTGCAGATTAAGAAAACTCTGGAAAATATAATCCAGTTTTGAACATAGCTGGATTGAGGAGTGGTTGTAAGATCTGGTTTAACATTGTTATAATGCTTTTAAAGTAAAAATCAGCATATTTGAGTTGTTTCCCCCTGATTGTAAAGAACCTCCCTTTGGGTTAAAGGGATCGAGTACAAAGAGAGGAGAAGGAGGTGGAAATGTGAAGTGCTGTGCCACAGTTGAATCCCAGAACTCTTAGAATAAAGTACTGTGAGAAATGGAAGGCAGGGTGGGGAGCTGGGCCACCGACAATGGACGGCCCTAACAGTTACTTGTGTGGTAACCAGGAGCCTGTCTTGAGCCAGAGGTAAAGGACAGGGTAGAGGAATCTGAAGGATGGAGAATAGAGTAGGAAATGAGGCGGAGTATGAGAAGGACTTTGGTCACGGAGGAAAGATCCAAATAGCCCCCAGGTTCCTCTTTCTCCCCTTTCCCTTCCTCATTTTCCTTTTTTGACGGGCCAGGTACTTGTGGGGTGTACACACTCCAACGCAGAACCTCTGCCACCTCCCAGACACTTGCAACCACAGGCGATAATGTTTCCAATCCCCTTCGTATACTTATCTAAATTTCGAAAGCCTGTGTAGTTTATGTCAGTTATCATGATGCCAATTGGACAGATGACAGGAAGGGGTCAGGGAGGCTCATGTGACTTGCCCAAGGTCACTTAGTGATTTGTGTCAGAATAGAGATTGCCTCCACAATCTCCTGCCCTTGCTGCTTTGTGAAGCCACATGCTTGTGGAATATGTGATCGTTATGTACCAGATATTTGTAAGGATTGGAACCATCCTTTGTAAACCCAGGATCCCAGCCAGGGTTTTCAACTGCTTTTGGCCAGGTAGAAAACTGGGAGGAAGATCTAAATAATTCGTTTGCCTTTATCTTCTAATATTTTTGGGAGCGATTTTGTTGTGCTACCCAAGGAGGATATTTTCCATCACAAATGATGCTGCTCACAATAAGAATAAAAGCTTCATTAAGCTAAAAAAATAGAAGAAAAGGAAACAAAATAGCTAACATCTCATTATTTCATGGAAGCAGTTGTGAAGAATGCATTAAAGTTAATGAGTATTAGGCTACTTAAATAATTTACAAGACTTGAAAAATTTTAGTATGTTGTCTGGAAATATAAGTTGGTTTTCTGCCCACATTCTGGTAAATATCCTAGACTGTAGGATGGCTGGTCATCTTCTCTGGGACCTTCACACCAGGTGTTGAAGTAGGGCCCTAAATGATTTGAGCTTAGATAAAATGAACAATCTCAGAAGATCATATGGAGGATCCAGCCTGGTCCCCTGCCACACCCTAAACCCCTTTTCTCCTAAAAATCACCAGTTACAGACCAGTCTAACTCTGAGGATTGAAGGTCTCATACTTCCTGTAAATACTTTCCTCTTCTAACTGAATTCAGTGGAGAAGGCAATGCTGAAATCAAAGGAATGATTCTTTAATGGTGGGGTTTCAGGCAATACCTATCTAGATTCATAATCCAACCCAGGTGTGAAGGCCCATCTAGTTGCCTTTTCTCTTCTGTTTGATTTGTTTTGGAACAATTTGTCACACCTGTCACTCCTATCTGGATCAGGCAGTTGCAGCCAAGATCATATTTTAAAAATCCTCCTAAAGAGTACAGTGTAGAAAAAGGGAGTTAGCTGGGAGTCATGGGACTTGTCCTTATTCCATTCATGTTAGTAACTCACTGTGCAGCTTTAAGGAAGTCCAGTCTTCTTTCTGAACACAAGTTTCTACATCTTTAAATAAATTTTAGACCATGGTGGAAAAGAATTGTTGGATTAAATTAACTTAAGGTCCATTCTGTCTGCTCTTGTATAAAGCACAGAACCTTATTAAGATATATTTCAAAATGTACAGAATTGTATGCTTGGGGATTAACATACATTGGCCATTATTAAAATTTTTCCATCTTTGCACCTGTTTTTAAAGTAATAAAAACTTTTGCATAAATTGAAGGATGCTAAATACCACAGTCTGACCCATTTTACCTTTTCCTTGCTTCTTTTTCTGAAGGTAATTACTATTTTGAATTTTGTGTTTAGTTTGTAACTTTTAAAAACATGTATATTTTCATAAAAATACATAGAACTATTTTTCATGTTTTAAAACTTTATATAAATGACATCATATTGACATACCATTCTGTAACATGCTTTTTGCTCTACATTATATCATTGCATATATTTCGATATTTATTATAGAGATACTTCGTTTATTTTAACTATTATATAATACTTCACTGTACAAATAGACCATGATTTATGTAGCTATTCTCATACTGATGCGCATTTGCATTGTTTTTAATTTTTTACCATTCCAAACAATGCTACAATAAACACTCTTCTGCAACTATGTCTTATACTGAATACATGTGAGTATTTCTCTGTAGATAAGCCCAGAAGTGGAAATTGAGTCATGGGTCGTGTACATCATCAGCTTTACCAGATGTTGCATAATACTCAATAGTAGTTAATCACTTAAACTCTGACCAGTGGTATATGAGATTTCTAGTTGATTTACTTCAACTAATTTTATAGTTCTGCTGTTATCTTTTTAGTTTGTTTTTGATGGATATATCTGTATAGTGTCAAGTGGGGCTCTATTTTTTCCCCATGTGGATAAACAGTTTTTGCGACACAAATTATTGGCTAGTCTGTCTATAGATTCTAGTACTACCTCTGTCCCAAATACATTTCTGCTGTCAACACTTGACACTGACTGACTACAGAAGTTTTGCCAATCTGATATGCTTGAACTTATTTCTAATTTTTGTAATTTACATTTCCCAGATTACTGAGAGATGAGGTTGAAACAGTGGTTGAGCATATTGTCATGTTTTTATTGGTCTTCTGGTATCCTCTACCATTGGGTACCCTCTACTTTTTCCTTTACTCGATTGTTTGCATTTTTAATATTGATTTGTGTGGGCTCTTTATACATTGTGGATATATATTTCACAGTAGAATGTGTTGCATGCTTCTGCTAGACTGTAGCTTTTTAAAATTTCCATGACATTTTTGTTTTTGATTTAATCAGTGTGGCAGATTGTATTTTCCAGCAGATTGTATTTTCCAAAGATAGCCAAAACGGTGTCTGCTGTTCAACATGCTCTTCTAGAACTTTGCTACTCCCTCATCAAGAGATGGAATCTATGACTCTTACACCTGAAATTGGGAGGGACCTTGTGACAGTCTTGACCCATGGACTTTGGCAGAGTGCTGTTATGTGACTTCTAAAGCCAAGTCACAAAAAATGCTATTCATTTCTTCCAGGCTATCTTGGGATACTTTTTCTTGGAATGCAGCCATCATGCTGAGAAGAAGCCTAAGCAGGCTTCGGAGGGGCTCACAAGGCTAGGGACCAAGGCCCCTGGCCCACAGCTCCAGCTGAGCTTCCATTTGGCAGCCCCCACTAACTCTCCAGCTGAGTGAGTGAGCCATCATGAAAGTGGGTCTTTACCCTCAGAGAAGTGAAGTCAGATGTAGAGAAGAAATAAGCCATCCCCACAAGGGCCTACTCAAATGGCAGACTTGTGAGCACAATAAGCCATTAAGTTTTGGGTGATTTATTAAACAGTAATAAATAATTGATATATATATATATATTAGTCTTGTTCTTTACTGTTTGTGTGTGCGTACATGCACGTATGTTCTTAAAGAAATCTTTCCTACATCGAGATCATAAAGGTATAAATCTACCTTTTTATCTAAAAATTTTAAAATTCTGCTGTTATATTTTTAGTTTGTTTTAGATGGATACATCTGTATAGTGTCAAGTGGGGCTCTATTTTTTCCCCATGTGGATAAACAGTTTTCATGACACAAATTATTGGCTAGCCTATCCATAGATTCTAGTATTAATATCACCTCTGTCCTAAATACATTTCTATACAACTTGTGAGTCAATTTCTAAGTTCTGTATACTTTTCCTTGGTTTGCTTGCTTATTCCTGTGCAATATTGCAGTGCCTTATTTGCTGTAGCCTTAGAGTTAGTGCTCACATTTGCCAGAACACGTTCTCTTATTCGGTCTTTATGTTCACAATTGTGATAACTTTTGGCCTTTTATCCTTCAATATGAATTTTAATATTACCTTGTCAAGTTCTACAGAATACCTTGTTGACATTACTTATAGATTAATTTGGAGAGATTTGTAAATGACTATATCACTTAAATGATGTATTTACAATTATATTTGAATTGTTGCTGATATAAAGGGGTACATTTATTTTTTTATTTAGGTATGATTTACATCAATATAACTACACATCCATTTTGAATGTGCAGTTTGTTGGCTTTTGACAGATGTGTCCATGCCTGTAACACACCCCTCAATCAGGGTATCACTTTCCTTCCAGAATGTTCCCTCATGCCTCTTTCTAAATGATTCTTTCCCAGCCATAGGAAGCTACTGTTCTGAGCCTTATCACTATAGAGTCGTTTTTTCTCCTCTTAATCTTCATGTAAAATAAATATTGTAATATGTATTTTAAAGACTAGTTTCTTTTCCTCATTACAGCCTTTGTGAGATTCATCAGTGTTGTAGCTAACAATAAATTTTTCCATTTAATTACTGGATAGTTCTGTATGGCATAAAATGCCACAACTTATCATCCTTCTGTTGTTGGACATTTGGATTATTTCTAATTTGTGACTATTATACATAACCTTACTAAGACTATTCATATACAAGTCTTTATGTGGGCACATGTTTTCATTTTTTCTTGAGTAAATATCTAGAGTGAAATTTCTGGGTCATAGGATAGGTGTTTATTTAACTTTTAAGAGAGGGCCAAATTGTTTTCTAGGATGGTTTTACTATTTAAACTCCAACCAGGAATTCATGAGTTTCAGTTTCTCTGCATATTCGCCAACATTTGTGTTGTTAATCTTTTAAAATTTCTACCATTCTAGTAAGTATGTGGTAGCATCTAATTATAATTTAAATTGCATTTTTCTTATGCTGGTCACACTGAACATCTTTTCCTGTGCTTATTCACCATCCACATATACTGGTTTTTTAAGTGTCTCTTTCGGTGTTTACCCATTTTAAAACTTCGGGTTGTTTGTCTTCGTCTTCTTGAATTGCAGGACTAAAAACATATTCTTGATATTAGTCTTTATCAGATACATTTATTGTCATATTCTATCATTTTGCTTTCTTGATGGTGTTGTTCAAAGAGGAGATCTTAAACAGTTGATGAAATCTAATATATCATTTTTTTCTTTTATTGTTCAAGACTTTGGCATGCTATCTAAGGAATCTTTGCCTGCCCCAACATTATGAGTGTTTTTTTCCTATATTTTCTTTAGTAAGTTTCAAATTTTAGCCTTTATATTTGGGCCTACAAACCATTTCCAGTTATTTATTGTGTATGAGGCGAGGTAGAAGTCAAGGTTCACATTTGTTTTAAATGAATATCCAGTTGTTCTAGCACCATTTGTTGATAACGTTATCCTTTCAAATTGATTTACCTTGGCACTCTGGTTAAAAAACAATTGAGGATATGTGTATAAATATATCTCAGGGCTCTATATTCTACTTTATAAATCTGGATGTCCATCCTCATGCCGCTACTACACTATCTTGATTCCTGTAACTTTGTATTAAGACTAGATGTAAAGTAGTGTTAGTCTTCCAATTTTTTTCTTCTTTTTAAAAATTGTTCTGGCTATCCTAGGTCCTTTGTGTTTTGATATGAATCTAAAAATCAGCTTCTTAATTTCTGCTTCCACCTAAAATATGAAACCAGCTGTTTCATACATTTTGTCTAGTGCTCTACTTGTTTATAGTGAGAATACAAGTCCTGTGTCATCCCCAGAATGAAAGGGTGATGTTTGAATTTTATGTGTCAACTTGGCTAGGCTGCAGTGCCTAGTTATTTGGTCAAGCATTGGTTTAAATATTGCTCTGAAGGTGTTTTTTAGATGTGATTAACAACTACAATCCATTGACTGTAAGTAAAGGAGATTACCCCCAATAATGTGGATGGGTTTCATTCAATCAGTTGAAGGCCTTAAGAGCAAAAACTAAAGTTTCCTGGAGAAGAAGAAATTCTGCCTTAAGACTTCATATAGAAATCCTGCCTGAGCTGTGTCCATTCTCCTGGTCTGCTGTACAGATTTGGGATTCGAAACTATAACATTTACTCCTCTCTGAGTTTCCAGCCTACCCGTTTGCCCTATAAATTTTGGACTTCAGAATCTAACTGATACAGAGGGGTAAGAAAACTCTGATTTTTAAAAATCATTCACATATGACAGTAGGTTTTTCCAGGACTATTAAGTGTGGCTTAAGTCTGTGGGAAATCTGAAGGGAAGGTTAAGGTTTTTTAAGGGTAAAAGTAAGAAAACTTCATGGAAATTCCTCAGAAAGGATAATTTCTCAATATAGAAAACTATGATTGAAAATACAGCTTCTTGGGAGTGTGAAATTTACTAAGCATTTTCACACAACTCACCACGTCTTCTCTTTATGCATCAATGCCAGTTCTGTGAGAGGTTCCAGTGCTCAGAACACAGACACCCTCAAGGAACTCACCGTTTAATGAAACAGTCATACAAATAGATAGCATGTCGTGAATGCTGTAACAGGGCTAGGTAAAGCTTAGTATAGGGATGGATACTTAAGAGGCATGGACTGTCCTTTTATTGACAATGGCATGAAGGCATTCTTCATGACAAGGGCATGAAGAATGTTATTAGAAGTAGGGGATCTTCAAGAAATTAGGTAGCTGAGAAGAGGGTTGCAAGCTCAGCCTTCCCCCTGCCCATGGCTGATAGGACTGGGCCTTGTACGTGCCACAGAAGCTCATTGGAGGATGAGCCCTGTGTCAGAGAAACCCTCTATTTCCTCATTTCCACAGTATAGGATCTTCTTGGCTGTCATGAGTGTCACAGTGAAAAAGCCCAAAGAGATTTATTTCCCTTGGGGAAATACCCCTTATTTATATGTGGACCTGCAAAAGAAAGCCCATGCCTGCCTGCACATATATGTAAATACTTTACATAGCAGAACTGATCTGTCACATCCAGGAAATTCTAATGAGAAAAATCTCATGATTAGGATCTCACCATCTATATCATCCCCTGGCAGTAATTCCCCATAGGGGAAGGACTAGACCTTGGAGGCTGTGTCCTCATGTTTTGGGGATGCAGTGTATTCTCTGAGAGATGTGCTTGTGCATGCATCATTATTCACTTTTTGCTTAGTTTAAAACAGTGCATTTATAAGAGAAAATGAAAACTCAAGCCTGATATCACATTCCTAAGATCTTTCAGTTTCAAACTTGGCTATCATCCATGATATAAAAATGTTAACCATCTTCAATAAGAATTTTTCAAACAAGAAGTGGACTTTCATTGGTCCTCCAGTGGCTCAGTGTCTGAATTTCTCATTTTTAAATTAGTGAAAAGTGGCAATGAGGAGCATGGAGAATACCTATTACTTCCAGGCTCAGACTGTGAAGTGGGAAAGTACATAGCCATCATATCAGCAGACTGTGGGGGTTGGGGGGCAGTGTCCTCCAGGGGAAGACAGATTTCAGTTGGAGTGAGAAGGCATAGAGAATGCTCACTGAAAGGGTTAATGATATCAGGTATTTTTGTCAATGACGGACCATGAATTCCAGAGAGCCTTGTATAAAGAAATTGAAAAATGGTGTAAGATGGTATCAGACTAGAGATTAGAAGAGCCATAGAAAGAAAGGGGATGGCATGGAGATTTGGGCCATTTACCCAGTTGCTCAGCCTAAGTCTTAGAAGTATCCTGCCAATCTGCAAATATTGTTGGTTATAATCTTAAGACAGATCCCAAATCTCACTTCTGACAACTTCCACTGTTACTACCTTACTGTAAGCTGCTTTTTCCCCCTGGCTGGACTTTTAACTGGCCTCACTTCTTCCAATCCTTCCTCCCTCCTTCTTACTTTCCACATGGCAGCCAGAGTAGATTTTTTTAAAAAAAAGAAACATAGTCATATCGTGTCTTTCTCTTGCTCAAAAGTCTCCATGGGATTCTCATCATGTTTGGAGCAAATTCTGACCAAGACTTATATGGACTTATGTCCTCCAGCCCATAGCTGCTTCTCTGGTCTCATTTCCTTCCATTCTGTTCAGCAGTTCCTATCTCCTTCAGCCACATCAGACCTTGAGGATGCTCCTTGACCTGACTGTCATTCAGCAGTAGGTTGTTTAGTTTCCATCACTTTGTGCAGAGATGAGAGTTTCTGTAGGGGTTGATTTCCAATTTTATTCCACTGTGGTCTGAGATGATGCATGGTATAATTTCTATTTCTTTTTAAATTTGTTGAGAGATGTTTTGTGGCCTGGGATATGATCAATTTTAGAGAACGTCCCATGAGCTGATGAGAAGAACATATATTCAGTGGTTTTGGGTAGAATGTTCTGTAAATGTCTGTTAGGCCCATTTGTTCTAGAGTTCTGTTTAAGTCCATTGTTTCTTTATTTTCTGTTTGTAGGATCTGTCCTGTTCTGTCAGAGGGGTGTTGAAGTCCCCAGCTATGAGGGTGCTGCTTTTTATCATTTTGTTTAGATTGAGCAGGATTTGCTTTTTGAATTTGGGCACACCTATGTTAGGTTAACTATTTAGAATTTGTATGTCTTCTTGTTGAATTGTTCCCTATAACAGATAAGGAAACAATCATTAGAGTGAATAGACAACCTACAGAATGGGAGAAAATATTTGCATGTATACATCTGATAAAGGTCTGATAACTAGAATCTATAAAGAACTCAGGAAAAGGGATTGTCAAAAATGGCAGATTAGGGATGACCTCCTGGCTCACTGCTCTCAGAGTGGGAGGTGAAGAAGGCGACCTGAATCACTTGAGGGAGTAGTTCTCCCACAGGATCAGCTTCACAGAATTGCAGGGAAGCTTCGAGGGGCAGCAGTGCTGGGAAAAGGAGGAAAGTGACTCTGGATTTGCCATGAAGTTCCGAGAATCCGAGTGGTACAGCAGGGATTAGAATGCAAGCTGGCCGCACTCAGCGGCCAGCCAAACGGGACTGTGTGATCTGTGCCACATCGGGATGACTTCTCCTTCATCGACCTCCACCCACGCAAGCAGGGAAGTGCCTGAAGTCAGCGTGAAGAGGTAACACGGGCGGTCAGGCAGTTCGGAGAGGAGGCAGGAGCGAAGAGCAATTAGAAATCTCCAGGGCATGGTGCAGGGTCTCCTTGGCTGGGAGATCTGTACACACCAGAGGCTTATGCCTCACTTGTGAAGGGACAGAAAAGTGAGACAGATCGCTCATTTGACTGAGTTGTCTGGTGGACTCGGGTGACCCAAGTGCTACCGGGGAGGGAGCGGTAGAGGGAGGGAGCACGATCCTCTGCGGATCCTCCCCAGGGGGCTGCAGAAGCCCAAGCTCCTCCGGGATGCCTGGAGGGGACAAAGTTTTCACCCCTTGGCGGATCCTGTCAGTGGTGCCCAGCCGCTTGAGCCTTGCCAGTTAAGGAGTGGAAGAGGGAGCAAGCGCGATCCTCCGCAGATCATCCCCAGGGGGCTGTAGTGGCCCAAGCTCCACTGGTGTCACATGGAAAAGGGAAAGATTTCACTTCTCGGTGGACCCTCTCAGTGGCCTCAGACCACTCAAACTCTGCTGACATTGCAGGTCCAGAGCACATATCCCCAGATCTGCCAAGGATCATCTCTCCGGAATTCCAGATTTTAGCTCATAATCCAGCCCTGGCACCTCCAATCCTTGATAAAGCACCCAGATGAGAAAGACCCAGCATAAGTTCACAGGAAACATGAAGGGGCAGAGAGAAAAGTCACCTCCAAAGCAAAATATTCATTCTCCATCGTCTGACACCAACTTACATGATATGAGTAAACTGATGGAGGAAGATTTCTGAATATGGATTGCTACAAAACTAAATGGAATTGAAGAGAAAATAGAATCACAACATAGAGAAAACACAAGAACTATACAGGAAATGAATGAAAGATTCTCCAAGGAAATTGAGATTATCCAGAAGA
>CAUYPO010110786.1:0-39957 GCA_963574435.1 Cheirogaleus major
CCTACCAAGGACCAAAACGGTTGATAAAGAAATAGAAACAGAAATACCAGAACTGAAATGGACCAAAAATTCTATTTAATACTTCTCTGGAGAAGATGAATTAAGAAATACATTGTGACCACCTTTCGTTCCTCATCAGTACAAACACTGGAGACTCGGCTAGACCCACTTCCCTCTGAAACCTTCCCTGACTCTTTAGCGTTCAAGGGATTCTGAACTCCTTTAAAACTAATCATTCAAGCCAAACCACTTATCCATGATCTAATTGTTTCATGCATGTGTTTTGCTTCTCCGGCTAGATTTTAAAATCTGAGTCTGCTTCATTCTCCATTTTCTTGACATGTAGATGTGGGGCCAGAGGAGACTTAACCAGTGGGGTTCCAGGTACAATGTAAGCAAGAGTCTTAATCCTCGTTAGCCTCAATTTCCTCATCTATAAATGATTGAGAGGATCATTGATCAAGGGTGACCAAGATGATTTTTGTGGAAATTCTGGATTTCTACATGTCTATATTTTTGTGAAACAGGGGAAATTTCCATAGATGTGAAGCTCAAGATAAGAAGCCTCAGAGTATACCTGACCTATGAATATTCCACCTAACATGGGTTTGTTGCTTTCTCTGCTTTACCACACTGTATCAGTGCTCCCAGAGAACAAACAGAATACTGCATTATTATTTGTCCTTCTTTTTCTAAAGCTCATCCCTGTCTGCTATTCACAAGATCACAGTGAAGGAGGCGGAATTTTCTTTCCCTCCTTACCCACAGGGGAGCTGACACCCTGCAGATGGCACACACAGTGAGCAAGTGAACAGAATTCAGTCACCGCATTGTTCTCCTAATTCTCTTTCCAAGTTTCCTTGCATTTGTTTGTTCTTTTCAGGCAGTAAAGGCTGAATGTTCCCTTGAGTTCAGATTCTCTCTGGATATATATTAGGAAATTCTCGCTAGAGGACAACTGTGGGGCTGATACGAGCGAGAGCCAGAATAATCCCAGTCTTGGCATGAACGCAGACATATTCGTAATGTGTGTGCGCCTGCAGCTACCTGGGGTAGGTGACCTCAGGTCATCCTGTACAGGATGGGGTGTGGTCAAAACAGATCTGCTTTGCTATCCTCCTGCACCTCCCACCACAGTAATACTTTCTCCTCCTGCTTCCCCAAGAATTCAAGCAGGTAAAATCTAGGCAAAATAACAGTAGGATAGACTTAAGGGAACACATATTTTAACAGGGGAGGGGCGCTGTCATGGTGATGAACAGTTTTAATCAGATGAGTCTCAGGTGTTTAAGCTCCAGCAGCCAGTTTTCCACCCTGGCATTCTATGGAGAAGCAATAAGGGGAAGCCTCCCAGGGTTCCTACCTAGCCCCCTTAAGCCCCTGCATCCAAAGGAGACCTCTGACCCTGCCTCTTTTCTCTTACACCCTCGCTTACCATAACACTCCAGAAGGTCCAACTCCTCTCTCGGCATGGCCAAGGCTGAGATCCATCGAAGCTTTTCACTTCTGAGAAAACAAAGCAGGGTCATAGCTTCAGTTGCAATTCTGGGGTGTAGGATGAGGGCCAACAATGGGGAAGGCAAATAACTGTGGGAAGGACTTGTCTAATTCAAAAAGCTGCCTAGTTCCATGACTTCAAAGTCAACGGGACTCAGCTTGGTTGGAAATATGACAAAATCTTGAGTTGTATATTACCCCTTCTCTTTCCAGGATTATCCTCCTAATGGCTTCTCCTATCTTCCATGTGGGGGCATAAAGTCAACTGTCAATTATACACATGCAGATTTTGCATTTTGGAAACTATACTAAGCAGAATGTTCATCTCAGTTTAGATTCTATCACTTTGTATGATTCTTGACACTCCCTTGTCCACCTCCCTTCAATAAAATATCTCAAAAATAAAAATTATTCTGTAATAATAATTAGATCAGAGAAATATATCTACTTTTTAATTGTTGCATAATGTAATCTAAGCCTAATTTTTACATTCTCTTAGCCTCTGCTTCTAAATTTGCCTGGGCTATTAAGAGCTGATGCTATTACTGCTCCAGGAAGATGCTACCCAAAGCACTAAACAAAGAACATCAATCTGCACCTGATTATTTGACTTATGTGATATTTTGCAAGCAAAGCCCCACACCTGCTGCTCTGTTCCATAAGTGAGGTCAGGCATTATTGATCCCACCCTGAAGCGTCTTCCAAGGGACAAAACTGAAAAAGTGTCTACAACATGGGGTTCCTTTAATCATCAGATATGTCAAACTTTTTAAAGAGAGACTCTTCTTATTTCTTTTATAATAGCAATAATAGCTATAGTATTTTAGATGTTCATTATTGTAGGTACTGTGTACTAGGTTTTATAGGTTATTATTAATACTCTCAAAAATGTATGTGTATATGAATGTATTTTTTTTTTATTATTGAAAAGATGAGCAAATCAAAGTTCTCAACACTATGGATTTCTGCTGAACAAAGCACTAGGTTGGGAGGTGGGAGCAAAGAAAGCAAAAGGCACCAGTGCTTGTCTCATTCACGTATATGCCGACCAACCTTGTGCTTTGTGAATAAAAGGTATAAAACAGACGCTAAGCCTTGGTGACTTTACAGTTCCTCCACCCCCAGTCTCCTGCAAGTTGTCCATTAGCTCTAGGTTTGGGTTTTTCTATGGATGTGCCCCAGTCCAGCGTGGGCCAAATGCTGCTGTGTCTGTTTCCTGGACACGATTTCTGCCTTGGTCCCACCTCCTTCCCTGGCTGCCCACCCCAGACTCCTCTGCCCAGCCCCGTCTCACTGAGTGTCAGTGCGGAAGAGGAACTCAGCCTGGGTGCCCTGTGCGTTGTGCCGCAAGAAGAGTCGGAAGAGGTTTTTGTGGGGTCCGTGTAGCTTCATTTCACACTTTTCCCCCCGGATGGAGGAGAAGGGAGCATGATCGAATACCAGGAATCGGCTGCCCCTGCAAAACACAGTCTTTTCAACCTGATTCTGGAGTTTTCATACTTTATTCACCCTCATCTCCTTGGATGCGTGACCCCTGTTCTCAGCATCTGTAGCCCACAAATTCTCATAAAAACCGTATGATGATCCTAACATGCTCCCAAGATGGTAGCTCCAGTATCCTTGGAGATTCGTCACTAGTTTGACAAACCACATATGTAGTGCAATGGATACTTGACAACTTTAAAGAGTTAGAGACAGAAACGATATAAATTTTCCAAGGCCCTTAGGACCAGAGAGTTAAGATCTGGAATTAGCAAAGTATCTCTAAGCTGGTAGATTGAGCTCAGCCCAAAGAAGCCACAAATAGACTGATTTGAGAATGTGATAAGCTCATTTGCTACATTTGTTCTGTATCTATAACAATACGCATCCTGCCATGTGATCTCAACACAGAGTCTGGTGGGACCCCCTTTTGCCTTGGGCTTTTTTTGGTCTTCTCCAGACTATGACCTGGACTCTGGGTTAAGTCATTGAGAAGGGTTCCTCTAGGAACATGACGCTTCTCTGTTCCTTTCAGACCTTCCCTCTTGCCTCTTTCAATCCCCTCTTGTGCCCCGGCCTCCCACTCCAGCCACTGACTCTCGGGGCCGTGACAGCAGCAGACAGTCATTGAAGAGGTGCAGGTGGACTGGGCGCGTGTTCAGTTTCCTCCGCAGCCCCGGGGAGACGCTGGACTCCAGGGCTGTCAGCTCCCCACTCTTCACCAGCCAGCGTGACTGCGAGATGAGTGGGAATATCTATAGGGCAGGGGAAAGAGAGAAGGCAGTGTCAAGACAGACGGGAGAGGTGTGAGGCTTGCTCTGCTCAGTCCCCTCCTTCCCAAGCTGCTTCCGCACAAGTTCCACCGCGGACAGTCATGTCTTCCACATCTTCCCTCCTGCTTATAACCCATCACTTAGAGTCCCTTTCTTTCTGAACCCTCTAACTACCACTGTCCACCGGTGTGTGGCTCCTGTGTTCATATGCTCAGGCAGATGGAAGGTGCCTGTGATCCCTCCCAGGACAGGGACCGTGTGGGAAAGCTCTGCCCTAGAAGCCTGAACTGAAGAAGAGGTGGAAGAGCCCAATTAGGGCACATGATGCAACAAGGCAGTATGGTGCATCTTAGGGGCAGCTCTGGCATCTGTCCCCTCTTGGATCATAACCAGAGACATAAGAGGAGCAGTCGGAGTCAGATGTGGGGATGAGAATAGGAAGTAGGTGGGGTCTGCTGGGAGCTGGAGTTTGGGTAAAGATGAGAGTACTGGGCTACGATTAGTATGCAGATAAGGGATTTTCCTTCTCTTCCAGGGACATAAAGATGGTATCTGTTCTTAGTGGGATGTCTATTTAGATTTGTGTTTGGATGGGAGATTTTAGCCCTATACTTAGATTCAATTCTATGTTCCTTTGGCTGCTAGACTAGAAGGAGACTTGATAAAACAATGAATGGTTCAAACACCCCCCCAAAAATTTTTTTTATAAAGGCTTATATTGAAAAGTTCTCCCTCATCCTTTCCTTATCTGCTCATTTCCCAAATGTGTCCCCCTTCCTGTTCCTTTATCTCTTATTATTCTCCCAGAGTTTCCTTATGCATACACAAGCAGACACATATATAGATTTGTATCTTCCCAGTTTTATACCAAAGGTAACATAATATACACACAGTTCTGCGCTTTCCCTTTGTCACCTAACAGTATGTCTTGGAGACTGAAGCAAGCCTCCCCAAAACAGGCCGGGAGAGAAGGTGGGCAGAAATGAGATGAGAGACCAGGGATCGTGTGGGCAGGATGGTTCTGTGTTAGAGGGTGCTCTGTAGGACCTGCCGAGGGTGGGGTGCCTGGGAGCAACTCACTTTGCACTCGAACTCAATCTTCTGGCTCAAGTAGATCAGCTCCTCTGTCCGCCGCATCCTCTGCACGTTGTTATTGCAGTCTCGGATCAGCTGAGGTGAGGAGAGGGGAATAGCTCTGTGTTAGAGGCTTGGACCTCCGAGTCCCTCTCAAGCAATCTGGAAGTAAGTCATGACAGCCTCACTCTTTTCCACCAGGCTGAAACTGAGTGAAGGCAGTATCGAGTTGAGGTCCTAGGACTTTGGTATACTTGGTGCGACCAGACAGAACATTCCTGGACTGAGTGAGGATGAGACCGAATGCAGGGTCTGTGGCAGGGAGTGTGCTGGATGGGGAAAGGAGGCCGTGGACTGTGCCTCCTCTGGGCTTGGGTGGACGCGGTGAGGAGGCTGAGCCCTCCCACTAGCAGGTCCCACCCCCATGCTCTCTGGGAGGCAAGGACCTCTCAGTGAAGGATAGGCAGGGGGCAGGGCGGGGTGGTGGCCGCCTACCTCGTCCAGGGCGTGGTGCGCCTTCGTGGCCTCCGCTTCCTCTGCGGATCCAGGCTGTGTTCTCTTCAGAATGTTCTATTGAAGCAAGAGTAGGCAGGAGCCCGACAGGAGGAGGGCAGGGGAAAGAGAAAGACATGATTGGGGGCGGGTTAATGGAAAAGCCCAGGGATGTAATTTCAGCAAAGAGGCTGTGGGAGGTGGAGAGGCTGCTCACGACACCCACGGGATGCGGGAATGTGGCAGAAGAACGGATGGGTCCTTCGCCGTGGGGCTTCCCGAGAGCAACCCTTTGAGTTAAGGGGGGAGGATCAAGGTAGGACGGGTCGTACCTGGAGCAAGAGTTTGAGGCGGGTGATGCGCTGGAAGGGCAGGATCAGAAAGGACTTGAGGGACAGGCGCTGGCAGATGGGGTCGCTCTCCAGCTTCTCCAAGACCTCTCGGAAACTGCTGTTGCTATTCCTGCGGGAGCAGCGAGCAGCCTCGGTGAGGAGGGGAGTGAGGAGCAACCGGGACGGAGTGGAGGCACGGGGCATGGAAGCTGGGGGAGCATCTGTGAGCTGGGGAAGAACGCCAGAAGCCCATGTGCAGGGGCGCTGGCATGGGGGCCAGTCGGGGTGTGGGGTCTCAGATGGGCACCAGGACAAGTGCTACCGGGATGGCACTCTGGGCTGGGGACTGTCACGGCAGGGCCCACGTGGGGATTGAACAGGGATCAGTCTCACAGTAGGCTTTGGAAGGTGCGTTCCTGGTAGGTCTGATTGGTGACGTAAGGCAGGTAGACCCGGCGGAAGTCCGGGGCGTGGCTCAGGACCACGTCACATACTTGGAAGGAGAAGATGTTGTTCTCAAAGTTCTCTTCCAGGTCCGACAGAAACCTGGGTGAATTTAAACAAGTCTCATGAGACTTTTGGGCCTCAGCTAAGCAGTTGGCTGACTCCTGCTGTGACAGCTTGTGACAGCTTCTCCCCATCAGCCAACTTCGTAGCCTCTAAGGCCTCTCCTTAGCCTGCGCCCTTGCTGTGCACTGGCATCCTCTCCACGGCTGTCCCTAGTTTGCTCCCGTCCAACTCTCTGGTCTTAATATTCCATTTCTCCATCTTTTCATGCTATTCAGGTTTTCTGATCTTTGGATGATTTCTACACCTCATCTCCAATGTAGTCCATGCCCACAGTACATCCAAGAAGCACTTCTCATTCATTTATTTACCCATCAAGGGATCTATCCACCCACAGACCCCTTCCTTTTCTTTGCTTTCCCTGTCCCTACAACCATAGGGAATCGTGGAGGGAGCTGAGGCCAATTTCCTCCTGTGACTGTGGCAATGACAGGTTTCTAATAGGGGAAAGAAAACACCTGCCGGTTTCAAGGCTAACAACAGTGAGGCGGAGCGAGTGGTATTTGAGAGGAGGGGAGTCTCACGTGGTGCTGACGTCTCGCACATCCTGTAAACGAGAGAAGAGCCACTGGTGCTCCTGGTTGGTAAGGGTGCCCCGGAGTGGGGCGGACAGTTGGAAATGATCCACGGCTATGTGCAGACTGCGCAGGTACGAGGCCTCAGACACAATCAGCTCGAATTTGGCCTAGGAGGTTGGAAAGGGGGATGATTAATTAGGAAATTTTGTTGACTCTCTGGTGCATGCCAGCTATCATGTAATGCTTTAGGGGGAGAGTGGTGAGCGAGATAGAGCCTTTCACGGCTCACAGTCATGCCGGAACCTAACGTGATCTGTGGGGAGAGGGGAAGAGCATTTGAGTAAGTAAGATTTAATCTAGGGGTTGAAGAACAAGTGCAAGTCCCCAAAGGTGTAAGAGAAAAATAAGCTTTCAAGAAACCCAAATAACCAAAAAACCCAAAGGATTAAAACTATGTGAGATGGGTATGTTAATTTGCTTTATTACAGTAACCTTTCTACTATCTCTATGTATCCTATAACATCATCTTGTATATCTTAAATATACATAATGAAAATTATTTTAAAAACTAAATAAATTGAGCACTTTTTGAACCAACCATACTAAGCCTGAGAACTCTGAAAGAGGAACAGATTTAGGAGATGAAGGTGATGAGTTCAGTTTGGGGTTTGGAGTGAAACGGAAAGTAGCAGGATACTGGAAAACAAGATGGTGCTGTTGTGGTTTAATGGATAGAGCCCAGCATTTGAGGACTTGCTTGGAGGTTCCAGCAGGGGGCACCATGATGCATGGCCATGACCCTTGCTGGGTTCCTCACGCTTTTCATCCAGGCACATGGTTTCAAGAAAGATGCTTGGATAGAAAAGAGAAAGACACACACACATCTTGGCAATGACTTGGATGACCAATGACACAGTGGCCATGTGACCCTCCCATACAACCACCCTGACCGGGACACTAAGGGGTCACTTGCATCTTGCTCTGGCATTCGCTGACCACATGACTTCGGGGGGCTCATTTAACCTCTGTGAACCTCAGTGCTCTTGTCTCTTTTGGTAGATATATGACCCCCACCTCACAAAGATGTGACGCTAAGAGGAGATGGCGTTTGTGAAAGCACTTCGTAGACCGCAGGGGAGCTATTTTATGAAATGAATATGTGTGTATAAGAGGTGGAGATGTAGAGGTCTCTCTTCTCACAAATTGTGAGCCCAGGGCTGAAACAGGAGCCTTGGTGGACTCCCCAGTACGTTGGAGTTGGCGAAAGAGGGTTAGGGTTCCTGTCGTTTCCCCACTGTTTGGTCCATAAATGTAGGGAAGATCAGTGATTTGCTACATATCTTCCATGTGCAGAAAAAGTTACAGTCAGAACAGGGCCCTCACGTCTGAGCTTTGAAAGCCTAAAAATGTATGCCTGCCTCTGTTTGACTTGGTAAAAGCAATGCTTATCCCTAAGTCCTTCTGGCCCAAATTTTACTCCTCCCTGCCTCTGAAAGGCAGAGAGTATGGCACGAATATTTATCCAACTATGCACCGGACACTATGCTAAGCAAGATATGTGTTATTTCATTTAAAGCATACAGCAACCCTGGAAGGTAGGCGTTATTAACCTCAATGTGTAGATGAAGAAACAGATTTAGTGAAGTTACATAACTTGCCTAAGGTTCCACAGCTAGTAAAGAGTGAAGCCATGATTCAAACCCAGGTCTACTTTACTTACAATGAAAATAGTTGACATTTGAGCAATTACTATGTACCAGGCAATTATCTTTGATGATTCTTCGAAAAACCTTTTGTATCTTAGTTTTACACGTGAGGAAACAGAGCTCAGAAAGATCAAGTCATTTGGCCAAAGGTAAATAGAAAATATTAAAATGGGCTTCTCATCCAGGTCATCATCTCCAGAACCTAATTCCTTAGACACCATTCTGTTCCACTGTGCCATACTATCTTTGGGGGAAGAACATTTCTACCCCTTATTTAAGACAGATTATTAAGAGAAGCTCTCCGTGTAAAACTTATTACTGGTCATAGCTTAGAATCAGACAAATAGCTTCCACTTAGGTCTGGCTATTGGGAGTCACCACCGAGCAGGGACTGATGGTCATTCCAAAGCCTCTGTTAAATCAATGGGCCACAAAGAGTCCTCTTCAAGGGACCCAATAACAAGACCCTGTGTACGTGCCTGGAGTAAAGAGGAAATCTATAGTGTAGCCTGAAACTCTGGTTGACAAGGGACATTTTAGTCTATGCCGAAACAGCAGTGATGGGGTTAATTCCACAATTCTCCCAATAAATTCAGAGGCTGGGTCACCGTGCATGAGCCCAAGCCTATAGCAGGTGGGAGTAAGTGGCCCAGGGCATGAGGAAGTGGGGATGAGGGCAATAATTCGTATTCTTCATAATGGAGATGACCGATGGCCATGGTGTGTGCGCGTGTGTGGTGTGTGGTGGGGACAGTCTGCTGTCGGGGGCGGAGGTGAGTAGTGGAGGCGGTGGTGGAGGTAAGGATGTTAGCAAAGAAGACCTTTTCGGTGTCCTCTCCCCCCACCCCACCCTTCCCTGCTCGGCACCTCTTGCAGTTTTTGGTCTTCGTGGGTCATGGAGAGCAGCACGGTGCTGTTGCGGACCACCGGGATCTCCTGCCAGAGGGAGCCGCTGGAGGCCACCGACAGGCGCTGCAGGTATGACTCGGAGTACACCAGGGTCTTGCGAGGCTGCCGGGGCGAGCTGGGCCCGGGCGCCTCTGCCACGCTGTCCAGCCGCTGCTGGCTCTGAATCTCCTTGTTGAGGACGACGTCGCTGTACTCCTGGTAGAGCAGCTGGGCTGCGGGGGCAGGGAGAGAATTGGGGAGAAGGGGAAGGTGAGCGGAGGCACAGAAACAGTCCTCCTGACAATTCCCTGTCCCTGTGGACACCCCGCCTCCCTGCTCACAGCCATGAGCCCCTCTCCAGTCCTGGACAGAAGAGCCGCCTGGGTCTAGGGTTCTGTTTCAAGGTACTCACAGGAGTTGATGAGCTTGGAGCAGCGTCTTGAAAAGCCTCCTGTTGTCTCCTTTGGTTTTTTCTCACTGTGGAATAAAGCAGGGCTCTGGGGCGCTTGTTGCCATTGGACACAGAGCACCCCCAGGTGACTGCACGTGTGAAAGTCTGTAACCTCTGGGACATGCCCTGGAGAGGCAGAGAGTTGCAGCCTGACCCACTCGGGGGCAGTTTGGAGCTTTTTCAGATGCCATGTGGAACTCAGACGTGGGGTTTATTTCAAGGCCAAAGGGCTTGGGAGGACAGATGACTCAGACTCGGCTGACAGAATGAGGTAGATAAAGACAATCTCCCTGCCCTGGGATGCTGGCGTCTCTCTCTTCCCCTCCCTACCCCCAGAAGAGACATTCAGGATCCCAGAACTCGTATCAATGGAAATCCTGATTAGGAAATGTCAGTATTCCAAGTAAATAGAGGACAAGTGTGTGTGAGGAGAGAGGGTGACTCACCGAAAGACAATAGCGTCTGAGGGGTTAGGGGATCTTTCCACGGCTGGGCGTTGTGAATCTGAAAGTGGAAATGGGTGAGATAACTGAGATTTCAGAGGAATATTCAGAGAGAGAGCCCAGGTAAGCCCTAGAGTGGCAGATGTAGGTACCAGGGGGAAGAAAGTACCAAGGCAGAGAGGGTCAGAGATCAGTGCCAGCTGGGTCTCCAGCCCTCGAGTCAAGATGGGAACTGGACAAGGACAGGAGGGCTCTCCACCACCCGGGGGATGGAGCAGGTGTTGGTAAGTGAAAAGCAGGAGGGTGTCCAGACAACATTGGGGAAAAGAGGTGTACATTAAAAGAAGGCCCTGGTGGAGTGAGAGACAGGGGACAGAGGAGAGGGAGAAGGAAGAGCTCGGGGGCACCCGGGGCTTCTGTGTTGAGGCCGGGCATGTGTGTGAGGAAGACCAGCAGATGGAACCGTAGGGTCCTGGGACAGAAGAGGGGATGAGGTGGTAAGAGCCAGACAAAGCTTGGTGTGATGGTCTTTGCTCACCTGAAGAGCCCTCGGGCAGGACAGAAGGTCTGCGCAGGCCCTGCCGACTCCAGCCCTTGTGCTTGTTGGTCCCCTCGCCAGGCACCATGACCTGCCCACTGCTGCCTGCAGGTTTTTGCCCCAGGTCCCGCCGGTGGGGCCAACTGGACGCCTTCTCCAGCTGGGGATGGCTGAGCTTTGCTGGCTGCCTTGTTTGGCTTGGCCTCCTTGGGCCATTGGCTCCTTCTTGAGGGGCTGTTCTTAAAGTTTCTCTTGCAGGGGCCTCAGACTCTTCTGAGAGCTCTGGTTTATCCTTAGTGGTGAGTCCTTGGAGCTCCTGACTCCAGGGAGTGGTAGGGGAAGAGGGATTCAGAAGATTTGTCATGTTGCTGAAAGCCATGCCAGAGGACACCTCACTCTTACTCCTGCTGGTGGAAGCCAGAGACTCTGTTGATCTGCCTGTGGCCGGGGGCCAGGAGGTACGTCCAGCAGAGGGGGCAGCAGAGACCATCCAGTCTGGACCAACAGGTCTCGCTTTGGCTTGACCCCCTGAGTTGATCAGTCCTCCCTGAATGGTCCTGCTCCTGCCTCTGGACTTCGGGGGCAGTGGGGGCGGCTCGGTGGGAGGATCCATGATGGGCACGGGGGGTAGAGGTCTGTAGATCCTTGAGATATTCGAAGGAGGAGCGGGAGGATGGTGGGGTTGGGGCATGTCAGGAGTTGGGGGTAATGGCTTGTTGTACCTCAGCCTGGGTGAGAAAGAGGTCTGAGTGTGGTGGGGGCTGTCTGGAGTAGATGGCAGAGGTCGGTGCTGCCTTGCCACAAGGGGGTCCGGAATTTGGGGGAGTGGGCCTTTCGGGGGGTCATGGAGCCCCAAACCTAGGGTCAATGGAGGAGGATGGCTATGCCGCTTCAGGGTGGAGACCACAGCATGAGGATGGCCATCTCTCTCCACCATAGAGGGGGGTACGTGCCTCCTCTCTAGGGGAGGAGGGGGCAGGGGCTCCTTGCTCCTCATATCCATGGAGACAAAGGGTGGGGAAGAACCAAAGGCAGGAGACCCTACGGCCAAGTCTGAACTCAGTGGGGAGCCCCACAGACGGCTGCCGTGAGGACCGCTGGGCTGCTGGGCATTTGAGGTGAATTCCTGAGAGTCCTGCTTTGGAATAGGTATCGCAGTTAGGGATTCCAGAATGATGCTGCAGTCCCTTCCACTCCTCCTGTCCCTCCTTGGGATCACAGAGCCGTAAATGGCAGGTTTGGGGGGTCTCTGGGGCAACTCCGAGTGGGAGAAGGAAACTGACATTCCCACCAGGTCTGGAGTCTGCGCTGTCCTGTGGGAGCCGGGGAAGGAGTTGCTCCTTAGGTGCTGGAGGGCCCCCGTGTATTTGGCTACGGGGCCATGAGGGCTGGCCCCGTTAGAGCTGGCACACGGGTCCATGGTGGCCTCTGCAGAGGGGATGTCATGGAGGGAGGCTGGGAGAGTCTGGGAAGCCCCACAGGGAGTGGGGGTGTCTGCTGAGGGAGAGGCTCTGGAGCCTTCTGGAGAATATGCAGTGGGAGAGGTCTCCCTCCTCGGAAAGGCAGGGGGAGGGCTGGCAGGTAACGAGGCAGGTGTGACGGGGGAGACTTCAGCAGGGCTGGAAGGAGCAGAATCCGGTGTCCTCGGAGGAGTCGCAGATGTACTGGTAGAGACCACCTCAGGCTCCTGGCTGGACAATGCCCTCTCCCTCAGCTTGGATCCCTCTTGCTGGCTGTCTTGAGTGGTTTCGTCGTCAGGTGACTTCCATGTAGGAAAGGAGCCAGGCAGAGAAACGGGCTGGTGGGAACATCCTATGGGCTCCGGTGTAGGAGTCAGAGCTAAGGGGGACAGTTCCCCAGCCCTGGGCTCTGTCCGAGTCTCAGGAATATGAGTCAGGGGATGTGAGGCGTCTGGAAACAAGTCACTGGGAGAAGAGAGCTCAGGGGCTATGGGAGTCAGCGTCGAAGGTCCATGATGCTCTTTCTCCTCGTCCGTGACCCCCTCATCTCCCGCTCCCCCCAGCCTGCCCCCGTCCCAACTCCCTGGCTCCTCCTCCAGCCCCGCTGCTGGGAACACTTCCCCTTTTCGACCCTGATCTCCTTGCTTTGCAGTTACTTCCTCTGATGTCCCCACTAAGCTCTGACTCTCCTCATACTGATGCTCCACCCTACTCTCTTCCAGCCCCCTCGACTCCCTCTTCCTTGCTTCCCCCTGTTCTTGACCTCGCTGACCCTGCGTGCTCCTCTCCATATCTTCTTGACCCCACAAATCATCCCTCAGACCCTCCAGTTCCCCACGGAGCCCCTCCGTTTCTCCTGGTCTCCCAGGCAGCACATCATCTTGTACCTGCTCCTGCTTTTGCCTCTGTCCTCCCTCTGTACCATCAACCTGCTCTGTCCTCTGTACCTGCTGCCCCCAAAGCCCCTCGGCACAAACATCCTCCCCTACTTCCTGCTGTCCCTGCCCTTCCAGTCCCTGGGCCTCCTGGGGATGCCAGAGCCCTTCTGGCCCCTGACTTTCCTGCATCTCCCAGGACTGCAGCTCTTCCTGCCTGACAGTTCCATTTTCAGAGCCCTCGGTCTGGTTGGTCCCTGCAGGGTGCTCTTCGTAGAGAGGCCAAAATCTGGTTGGAGCAGAGGTATCTAGAGAAGTTTCTTCCTTTTCTTCTGCCTGTCTAGACCCCAATGCTGGAGAAGTGAGTTCTGGCTGAAATTCTACCTCCACTCCGCTGCCCATTTCACTGGATATTGAGACCATGCCTGGACATTCACCTTGGAAGGGGCAGGCCCCGAGTTCTGGGGGATCTATTGTCCTTGCTCGTGTGTCTGCCAGGCTCTGGGGCACTGCCTCTCGCTGCTCCAGAGGATCACAGGCCTCAGCCACAAGGTTTTCCTGGTTGGTCTCTATATCTGCAGAACCTTGCTTTGGGAAAGAAGGCACATTCCCAACTGCATAGTCACGCACATCCCCTGACTCTCTCTGCTGGGTCATCAGGAGTCCGTGTTCCTCTCTCCACGTGTGGGATAGGTCCTCGCCTTCTTGAGCGTCAGGCCCCAGGGCAGGGATCTGGCTGCTCCGCATGGGCGCTGAAGGGACGGTGCTGAATTCCGCTAGAGCAGGGATGGCAGTGGAGGCTCTATGTCGGGGCTCCTCAGCCTCCATCAGGGCTGAATTCTAAGGAGGAACAAAGGACAAAGGTTTCTGACAGCTCTGCTTTTACCTCTCGGGGGGGCAGCCAGGAAAAAGAATAGTGCCCTATTTCTTTGGTTCCATGTAGGGTCATTCTTTGAGACAAAAGGTACTCAACAAAATAAGCACTACCCTTGATAAGTCATTTACAGATTTATTCATTACGTATCTACCTAGTGACCCTATTAAGTGTGGGGCATTCAGTAGCGAATGAGACAAAGATCTTGTCCTCATGGAGCCTGTAATCTTGTGAGGGAAACAGGTCACAAACGATTGAATTAGAGCACAAGACCATCGTCAAAGGGGGCCGAGGGCTCCCAGTCGTCAGTCCTCTCTAGACTGTATTATGTCACATTCTGTCTCTCCCACTTTGCTCTCTGGACACCAAGGGTGACTCAGCCTCATAGAGCTCCTAGACACAGTGTGCAACATACCCAAGATCTAACAGCCCAGAGAAGTCGAGTCAGGAAGGGATCTTCCTCCCCAGTTGTGGACAGGGTGCCAGTGTGCGATCGCTACATGCAAGGGGTGCTTGCGGAGAGGCAAGGATGCCACGGGGCAGGGGAAGAGGGTTCTAGGCAGAGGAGCAGTGCACGTGAGGCGAGGGGTTGGGGGTAGCTAAAGATATCGAGAGCCGGTGGGGTGGGGCAGGTACCACAGTTTTATCTACCTACACAGGATCTGGATTTAACTCATCTTTTTATCCACAGTGTCTAGTGGAGCCTTGTAACTAATGAGCAATTTTATTTTTGATTCTAGAGGCAGCTGCTGTAAGGTGGAATGATAACTAGACTTACCAGACCAGTGCAGCAGTAGATACATGGTTACCACCTTCCCCAGGGCCTTCACCTTCACTAGCTCACTCTCCCCTTCTCACCACAGCCACATAAATTCTTCCCATTCATTCTCAAGATTTTCACCTCCTACCTCTCTGCTCACTTCCAGCATAACATCTCCTACTTAGCCAAGAATTTAGAAACCAATGGAGAGGACGTGCTTCAATTTCTTGCAATCCCCAGTGACTTGCATTTCCACTCTTCCCATCTTCCCTCCTCCCCAAGCCCCATCATTTTTAGCCTGGCTCCGCAGGACCTGGTACTACAGGTGGTTTCTTCCTCTCACACCTTCAGCTTCTCTGCGGGAACCACCCCACCAGTTTTTAAGCATCCCCACGTCCTTCTCACCTTTCACATGTCTACAAGTTGCTCCTCTCTGCTGTCTTCATACCCTCACAACCCACCTGCCTCCAACCCAGCTCAAGTAAGTACAATTCTGTCCACATCTCGTATGAGCTTTATGTTGTTAATTCCAAAGAAGGCTCTGTGAACTCTTATTTTGTGTGATTCTTGTCAGTACTTGACACTATCAATGTTAGAAATACTCTCTTTCTTATTATCTGTGATGTTACCTTTTTCTGGTTTTATTCCTTAAGTTTACCCCAATCTTTTAAGTAGGTTAAACTATAGTACTTCTCTTTGCAGTACTTATCAGCCATAATTCACTTTCCTTCTCCTTCGTAGCACATGCACAATTATAATTGTATAATTATGTATGTATTTTGATTTACCCTCTATCTTAACCAATAGATGCCAAGCTTGATGAGATGAAGAACTCTATCCATTTTGCTCAATTGTCTATACCTAGCTCAATACCTGGCTCATACTAAGTACTTCATAAATATTTTTCACGTAAAGGATAAAATTCTTGTTTCCCTCCTGGCCCAGATTCCCCACATTTAATTAATCACCAAGTTCTATTGACTCCACCTGCTGAAAATCACTCAAGGCTGTTCACTTCTGGCCATCTCCACAGCTAGAACCTGGTGTGTGCTGCTGTCCTCTCCCCCAGGCCACAACACCTGGGCACAGCCTGGCCACTGGCCTTTGCTCATCTTGCTCTATTACAATTCATTCTCCATGTAGCACCTGAATGAGCTTCAGAAGCATGACTTTTAGTTTAACTTCTTTAGTAACCTCTGAATGCCCTTGATATGAAAGCCAAATAATCAGCATGGGCTGTTCACCCTGCACAACCTGGCCTCTGCCTTCCTCTCCAACAGGCTCCTCACCTGTCAGCACCTGCCCCGCCCCACCGGCTTTTGGTCTCTTTAGGTCACCCCCCACCCCTCGCCTGTAGGCCTTCATGTGGACTGCTCCTCTGCCTGGAAGCCTCTTCTCCTGCCCCACAGAATCCTTTGCTTCTCCTCAAACGCAACTTGCACTTGTAATGACATATTTAATGTCCATTTTCCAGGCTAGAGCATGAGCTCCACGACGGCACAAACACTGCGACAGTAACTGATCAATTCCCTCTGCCTGAAGCTCAGGTGGTCCTCAAGAAAGTTGTACTGCATGAATGAATGAAGAAAGAACACACAGTAACAAGAGCATGGTTCAATTTTTAGTTCTGCCTCTTTTAACTTCGCTAGTTTTAAGACAATTGCAGAAATCATTTAACTTATTTGAATATCCATTTTCTTATCTTTAAAAAGGGGATACGATGGTTCCCTCACAGTCCTAATGAAGATTAAATAAGATAACATAAAAAAGGATCATAGAAATGATGGATATTTTAATTACTGTTGACCTGAGAGAGAGAAAGAGTGTAAGAGAGAAATACAAGATTTATAAAGTTGGAAGGACCATTAGAGACACACAGAAAACTTTGTTCAATTTACAGACAAGGAAACTAAAGGTCAAAGACTCTAGACACTTGCTTAAATCTCCTAAGCTAATGGTAGAGGTGAACCTGAACCAAGGTCTCTTGACTTCAATCTATTGTTAGCGCCCAGATGTCCTGCTGTAAGAAAGCTGGGAGTCCAGAAAAGCCCCCAGAATGCCATGGACCCTATGCTGCACCTGACCCTGCACCTTTCTTATTCGGTTCAGGTTTAAACTGGAAGCCCACCTGCCCAGAATGCCTGCTGTCCTGCTGGGCCCCTGCACTGCACGTGTGCACACACACGCTGAGTGAGCTGCCCTGGCGATCTCTACGCAACAGAACCTGGCATAACCGAACAGGCAGGTCCCCAGCCACCCTGCAAATGCAGTATGTGACACATTCCTGGCCACCCCATAGACACAGATACCATCTATATGGGGCAAACCTCTTTGCCCCATATAGATGGTATAATTGTACCCATGGAGAAGGACTTTTATTTCCTTTCCCAGTTAACTGACACAGTGTGTGATTTGCTCCCTATATCTAGGCCAGAGTGATTATATGAAATACAGGAATCACTATGGGTGATTCTGTGATGTGACACTATTCTCCACATGTTAAATAATATACTTGCTCACTGCAAGACACTTTCTGAAACTTGGCTCCTACCTGCCTAAGTGGACCATATGACTAAACCTATAGTCTCTCCTCGACCACATCTGTATTGTGCAGGCCCTTTCTTCCATATATACCATCATGTCCTCAAAACAAGTAGCTCCTAAATACGTGTGTGTTTCTACCATATCCATGCTATATCTATGTACACCACGTGTCACCTGGATGTTTTCTGTTCTAATCTCGTGGCACAATGCATGTCTTTCTGTAACCTCACTGACATTATTTCCAACACTGTTTATTTCATTTGGAAGTATCAGTGGTCACCTGCTCAGCCACCATTTACCCCAAAGGGAGAACACATCCCATGTTCTCTACACTTGATCCTATCTTAGTAATCCTGTTGCAATCAGGCATGACAAAGCTAGAATGTGACAAAGCTAAAGGAAATCTATAAAACATGGTCTTACTCACGTAAAGGCATCAGGAGAGAGTTTTTTTGCAATGCCCATTACGTTAGAGGGCAAACATCCTCATCTCCTTCTCTGCTGGGGGTGAATAATCACTGTTTATCTGAGCACAGGTAAAGGCAGGGCATGGCATACTGGGCATATGGCCTTCCTGTAGACCATAGGCATTTTGCATTTCCATTTGCATGACCCTATCCATGCATGACTTCTGATAAGACAAAGGTCCAAGTCACCCCATTACCACGGTATGTGACAGAGCTCATCATCTTCTTCAAAGTACCCCAATACCTTAGCTGTTGTTTATTTGTAGTCACCAAGACATAAAAGTATATTTCAAAGATACAACCCCTCCTCAATCAACTGCTTATTCTTTGAACTGATGTCCAGTGCCATATAGATATTTTTTGAGGACCAGGTTTCCTAGATTTTCTAGCTATGTCAATTTCAACTATTCTGACTTACAACACAAGTCATTAAAATTTAGATTAAAATAAGAGCACCCCACAGATGTATAACTTTATTCACTCTTTGACATTATTACCCCCAATACTACCAAGATATCAAAATAAGGGTAGCTTTCTGGACCACTGACTGTTATGACCTGTGTTCTATCCACTGTAGGAAAGCCCCACCATGCCAGTGAAAACTGTAATAAACATTTCTTATCTATTCTCTAATGTCTGAAAATATCACATCATCTCCTTGAAGACCAGATGGTCTTCTATAAGAACATTATTAGTGGCAATGCTGACATACCCCATGAGCTCATCCATGGCCCTGGTGCCATCCACACAGATATAGCATGAGAGACCTGTTTGTGTCCTTAACATACACCCTGACGGTGACCTTATTCTGGTCTACTTTGCAGACACTATAAGCGACCAGCTCCTGTTTATTCGCAGGCACTATGAGTGACCAGATGCTGTAGGTCACCTGTTTGTATCTATACACTGACACGAGAGTAATTTTGCTCCTGTTCAACCCTTGACCCTATGAATGACAGACACTGTTCCTGTCCATACGACACAGTGACTGGCCACTCCAGACACCACAAATGGAATGACGTGCTCCTGTCTATCTCACAGACACCATGTGTAATGTGGCCATAGAACCTCAGACAGACCATGTGATGGGCAGCCACACTCTTTAGGGACCCTAATATGTGAAGACTCACGGCTCTGCTGAGAATCACTGTACTCTTTTGATAGGAGGGATTCCTTTGCATTCCTCCTGACTTCTCTCCCCCTGCTGAGACCATGACATGCATTCCTCCTGCCCAACAGTCTTCTTCAGAACTGACACCCCATCCCCCTTTCAGGTCCCCCAGGACACCTTCAATGGCTTTGGCATCAGTTTTAGGCCCACAGATTGGTTAACAAATGATATTCATTTTTCTAGGACCTAGGCCAAAAGCTTCTTCGTACTTTTTAGTTTTTAGGTAAAACAGGATGTCTGAGACAGAGGCCACATTGGGAGCTTTTTAGTTAGGAGTTGGGATTTCTGGAGTTAGGCCAAGGACCCAGACCATGGAGTGTACTGGGAGGACAAGAGGAAGGAAGCTCAAAAGGAAAGTCACCCTCTCTCTCTTGTCTGTTCGACACACCCTTTCCTCTTAATCTTGACAAGAGTCCTGGCCAGAGTTCACTTCTAGGTAGATAAGGAGGGCAAATCTGTCTTGAGAACCTAAGATCCAGGAAGGGGAGAAGGGGATTGAGATCTGAAAATCAAGTGGCATCAGGATTAGCTCTCCTGGGGCAGCCTTGCTGGAAGGCAGTGGTAAATGATGCTCAGAACCCCTGTTCTAGCACGCCCACCCCAGCCCCCATCTCTAAACAGCTCCAGTCCCACCGCCCTAAGAACACAATGTTGTGATCAACCTGAAGCTTCAGGAAGCTCCCCATATACAGGGAAATGGGAAGGGAGACCAGGCAGGAGTTGCTATAGCTCAAGAGCCTTGGTTAACAGGTGAGAGGTGTATACATAGGCATACAAGTGTATGCAAATACGTATGAAGATACACGAAGGAAGGCCCAGGCCTGGTTAAGAAAAAAGGAGACAATAAAACCTCTCCAGGTAAGGAACAGTCTAGAGAAGGAATCTCAGTTATTCCTTATTATAGGGCTTCGCTTTCCCCGAGGCCCAGACTTTGAAGCAAGCGCACTGATTATTGGCCTGGGGAACATCTGGGGGCAGGGTGCCCATTTCCAAAACAGGACCCCACCGGAAGCAAAATGTTTAGGCAGGAGCATTTCCTCCAGCTCCTCTCCTCTTCCCGACCAGGGTGCTCAGCCACAGCCAGGGCCCTGCCGGTAGGCCCAGCCCCCCATTTCCGGAGCCTGCGCCCCGGACCCAGCTGAGGCTGCTCCCTGGGGAAGGCCTAGTTTCTCCTCCTTCCTGTCCCTGCTTTACCTCCGCTGGGCTCCACAGCCGCCGGAGCCCCGGGCAGGGACGGGAGGAGCACACTCACCTGGTCGGTGTCACATGCTGCTTCGGCCCAAGAGTCCCCCCCAGGTCCCAGGCGCCGGCCGCAGTGCCCAGCGCAGGCCCGGCCGCCCCAGCCGCCGCACCCGCGGCCCGCCCGACGGGAGGGAGGGACCGGGTCCTCCTAGGAAGTTTCAGGTGAGGAAACAGGGACACACCTTCCCGAGGGAGGGGCAGGGCCCCTCCGCGCAGGAGCCTCATTGGTGTGCAAGAAGCTCCCGTCAGAGCTGGGACGTGCCGCCCGGCCGGCAGCGAGCGGGGCGCACCGCAGGCCGCGGGAGGGCGGGAGCCGAGCGCCGCCGGGACAGGTCGCGCACGGGCGGGAGTGACGGCGGACGGCCCGGGCCCAGGCAGGAGAGAGCCGGGGCTCTCCGGCGTCCTTGACTGCCTCCAATATCCCCCTATGGCTTCTCCTGTCTCTTTCTTCAGGTCTTCACCTGAGCCCGACTCCGGACGGGCCGTCTTCTGCCTCCAGTTTCTTCCGGCTGGCCTGAGTCTCTGGATGTCTGAGATTCTGTGTTTATCTGTGCATGCCCCTTATCTACAGGCCCTTTGTTAATTTTCCTTCCTTGATGTCTACTTGCCTCTCCCTACACGATAGCGGCTGTCTCCTGCCCTCCCCTCCCCGCCGCTCTCCCTCTCCCGGGGCCTAGAAATGTGTGTCTCTGAAACAGCACGCCCCGTGTCCTCCCTCCAGGGAGCACCTGTATCCCTGAGTTCATTTCAGAATGATTAGGAATCTCAGGGTGTCGGGGCCTGTGTGTGTTTGTGAGTTTATCTTTGTATGGAAGTCTCTAAGCCTGTGCCTCCAGCCTGTGTGTTTTCTCATGCCTGTGTTTTTTTGGGGGTTTTATTCTGAATCTTTCAGGAAAACTTAGTGTTCTGCTAGTCTCAGAAGCCAAGCCTGAGTGGGTTTATCTCTGTGCCCCTCCAGTGACTTCGAAAAATGTCAAAAGTTTCTCTCTAGGGTGTGTGTGGGCACACACACAAAGAGAAGGAATCCCTTACCTAGGGGACAGAGATTTTTGATATGTTTGGTTTAGTCAAACTATCGCCACAAAGCCATTCATTACTCCAGGGGTTTCCATGGTGATATAAGTCAAGTAGAATCTTAATGGGCTCTCTGGCTATTTTGCTCTTAGGAATGCCATGGTCTATACGTCCAAACAGCTTATTTAGGCCACTTCCAGATTACCGTGTCCATCGGCTGTGGCACTGATCTTGGCTGAACATGTTCACCAGTGTTTTGAAGGTGACTGACTGTAGAATAGAATGTAATTAAGTTGGAATAGACTTTCCTCTGATCGAGTACTGAACTGCTTTATGTTCAAAGAATGTGCTACTTCTGCCATGTTACTCTGAGGGGTTAAGCCCTAACAGTTCAGCAGCTGCCATGGAATGTATGGGAAACAGCAGGAGAAACCAAGACTAAAATTCAGGTTTATTAGGGCAGGTCTAGCATGTGTAATAAGCCCAGCAAGGAGATAAAAACATGGAGGGCAGTAAGTCCAAAAGTTTAAACTAGAACTGTCTCTATTTCTAGGTTGGGAGAGAGAATTTATTCCATGGTATGAGAGGGCCCTTGATTTCTAATGGGTAAGAAGAGGTAGTGAACTTCTGATTCTTGGGCAGAAGTTGTTGATCTCTGGCATATTCCACAGTGCCTCCTGGGAGAGGGCCGTATGGTCAGAGGTGCCAGAACTGCCCCCCACACCAGCCTGGGTATTCCTTCTGCTTCACTCCAGCTTCAGTTGGTTCTCCTTGGTTACAGCTCCCATCTCTTTGCTTTCTCTGCATCTCAAGTCTCACAGCCCTGTCCTCCTCTTGTTCTGCCAGCTCTGACCTAGCAGTGGTTCTTGAATTCACCACTTTTAATTCAATAATACCTGTGCTCTTATCCAGAGAGTTAAGCATACAAAGCTTGACCTGACTTTTCAACTAGTAGGAAAATGTAGGAAAGGTAAAACTGATCATTTAGAGAGTTTGATTTTCCCATCAAGCCTGTCCCTGTCTGCAGGGTATGTTTGCATGTGGGAACCCATCTGGCTTTCCCGAGTCTTCTCCCCTTTACTTTGCAGACTATGTTTCTCGTTATTCTATTTTTTCTTTTCCATTTCTTGGCACTTGCTCTTGGTAACTGGGCTTCTTAATCAGACCTGTCATTTCCTCCTGAGATTTTGACATTTTATTTGGGCTTATATTTCTTCTATAACGGTTTAGAGAGGAGAGAGAATGATATAGTGGGAAGAGAATGGGATTTAAATTCAGACAGGAGTAGATTTGAATCCTGCCATCACCATTTACTTCATGTGAAATCTTGGGCATATTAACCTTCTTGTGCTTCATCTTAATCTTCTTATGCTTCATTTTCCTAATGTCTTAAATGAAGATAATACTATTTAATAATACCTACCTCACTGGGATGGTGTGGTGATTCAATAGGTAATATATAGAAATCACCATCATAAAGTACCTGATGTGTGCAGGTGATCAGGGTGGGTTAGTGTCCTTTCCTAACAGCACCTGACAGTTAAGCATGTTGAATGAATAACTTTACGATAACAAGGTGATAGGGACTGGGAAGGGTAAACAGATTCAAAATAAAGTTATTTTAAAATGAGAGCTGTATTAGGTGGGGGAAGAATGAAAATAAGTTCTGGCATTTGGGACCACTTTAATTGGAGACGATGCTTTTGAGATCTATTATAGTTATGAGGCAGGGGAGGGACAGGGAACTGTCCTGTGTAGTTCTAGGTATGGGGACTAAAGGAATTACAGTGACCTTTTTTGAAGCAGGAACTCATCAGCATTATCTCTGGGGCTATCACTGTCCTGACAGAAATTGTCATGGTGCCACTGTCCCCTGTTATGGGCTGCATGGTTTTCTACTTGGCGAACCCTGACTGTCAGCTGATCCAATGCTGGTTTTTTGAGTACTGCTAAGGCCTTTCTGACTCTTGTTGTTGCTGGTCCTGTGACCCACCTTTGAACCTTTTGAACTGATTTTGAACTCAGTTCTTTTTTTAACTTGGCTAACCACGGTCTCCATCTGTCTCTTTAAATCCAGCTGTGTTGGCCATTGTGGTTCTTAGCTATCTTGTTTCATTGTGATGAGCATATTTTTCTTTTCTCATCCGTGGTTTCTCCTTACTTATTTTCTCAACCTTTGCACATTGGCCCTAGCCTAAATTTAGTGCCATTCAAGGCATAGATACTAATTGCCTCATTCACTTTTTTCATTTCTTCATTTACTCAGTATGCATTCTTAGAAACCAGGTATGCAAAGATAGGGTCTCTGCTCCCATGAAGCTCTCAGTGTGATTACGGCGAGAAACACGTAACAAATAATGACGGAGCATGATAAGTGTTGTGTTGGGATTGACACAAAGTGCCATGGATGCATAAAGGAGAGAGCAGCTGTCACTGCTTGGGGACTCAGGGAAGCCTGGATAAGGTGATATTTGAGCTGACTTGTCTTAGAAAAGTGCTCTGTTACTGGTAAGAGGAGGGCAGAGGAAAGGCACACCAACAGCAGAAATGGAATATGCAAAAATAGAAGCCTGAGCACCTTCTGTTTAGGGACATGCAAATAGTGTGGGCTTACCAGGGGACGTTGTGAAGAAATGGCAGAAAATGAAGCTGGAATGTAGTCAGGCAGCCGCATCATGAAAGGCCTCGTAGCCCATGCAGGCTGCTGAGTTTGGACTTTATCATTCCGGAGATGGGCCTCCTCTGAAGGATTTTAAGCAAGGTCATGATGTGATCAGATTAGAAGGTTGGAAAATTACACTCTGGAGGCAGAGAGGAGAACGGAGTGGAGTGGGCAGGGGAGAGGCGAGGAAGCCAATTAGATAGATGTTGTACCAGTTGTGTGTGTGAGAAAAGATGACATGCTGAACGAACGCAGTGGCAGTGGAAAAGTCAGGGTGCGATGGGTGTCAGTGCC
The DNA here is from genome assembly GCA_963574435.1 of Cheirogaleus major. Taxonomy (NCBI): domain Eukaryota; kingdom Metazoa; phylum Chordata; class Mammalia; order Primates; family Cheirogaleidae; genus Cheirogaleus; species Cheirogaleus major. The sequence goes on from CAUYPO010110786.1 coordinate 24,125, forward strand.
GTGCTGATTCTGTTTTGTTTTAAGGTGAAACAATGAAATCAGATTTTAATAATTGGCTATGGGGGCGGTGAGTAAAATGATGTGCTCTCTGGGTATTTACCCTGGAGACAGCTCCTCCGTGGTGTCCCATCTGAACCATCAGGGTCCTGGAGCCCTAGTTTGCTCCTGCTTTTGCAGTGGCTGTCCCCAGGGCTGTTTCACTGGCAGAAGGAAGATTGACTACTTCACTGCTGGCCTTGGATTTGCTTTGCACAAGTTGGCCCTTCCTTTCTCAGTGTGGATATTTTGCTTTCAAGATTTAGAAGCTGATAGACTGAACAGACACATTAAAGAGCCTTTCTGAGGAGGTTAGCCACAGCTGTCATCATCTGTGTCCGGGAGCCACGGGCTTCAGCTTGCCTGGTTTGGTTGCAACCACATATTTTTTTACTCAGTACTGGTAAGAGGGGCGGTTCTGGGGAGGGTTCCTGAGGAACTGGTCTGTTTTGCTTGTGAAGGGAATGTTTATATTTGTTTATTGTAGCTCAGATATTTTAAGATTCACTCATTCTCGGATATGTCAGGTCCCGTGTGTAGGAAAAGGATGGGAGTTTAAGAAGTTACAGAAGTTTAAGAGGCCACTCTGGCTTTAAGCATGCTTGTGAATTGTGTTCACTTGTGAATTGTTAATAATGTATATAGCAACTAATTGTGCAGGGGTCTCAAAGTATAGTTTGTGGTGCTCCTGCATTCGCGTCCCCTTGATGTGGGTGTCAAACCTTTGTGGGTCATTCTCAAGCACAGTAAAGCGAGGACTCGTGGTGTGGCCGCTTGTGGAGAGGCGAGTGCAGTGGACTGCAATGTCTGCTTTAAGAACATTAAGGGAAGAAATGAGGGAAGAGAGATTTTGTGCTAGGCCACTGGGCATGAAGTTTTATGGACTGAGGATGGAAGGAAATTAGAAACAGGGATTGTAAGGCCAACAAGGGGGAAAACAGCATGTTTTCAATAATTTCTTGAGACATCAAATGTGATCATTTACTGCAGTGTAACGCTGGACATGTGTGTGATATTATTTTTGAGGTTAGGAAAGTGTAAGCAATCTTTTGTTCAGGGCTCACCCCGGGCTGCTAGAGGCAGTGAGTGATGGGCCTGTTGCAATGAGGAAATAAATTGCTACATGGCGCTGAGCCTCTGGACTGGATCTCGCCACATCCCTTAGAGCTGGGTTCAGAGGTGCTGTGTTAGCATGAGCAAAGGTCACTTGGAGTCTTTCAGTTAAAATATATTTTAATCCATATATTCTTGTAGCTCAGTGAACTTCTGTAAGAAGAGAAAAGCCTGACTTGAGATCAGTAAATGGTATAATAAATATTTATTCAAGTTCTAAAACATACTATCATTCAAAAAATTAGGTTAGCAACGTTTAGAATAGTTGATGTTCTCCCTGGCTTGTGTAGGTGGAGGGTGTTTGTCTAGGAGGGAGAAAGAAAAAATTGCCATTGTCTTAAAAAAAGAACATTTGACTTACTCTGCTGGGTTCTAAGAGATGAACAGGCCACTGATTTTGATGTCAAGGAGCTCACAGGCTACTGGAGGCCACAGATAAACAATAATAATGCAATGTAGTACACTTTATGTACAGGCAAAGTGCCTTGGAAGTTTGGAGGAGGAATAGATTATCCTGTTGGCGAGTTTATAAATCAACACCAAAGTGAGGGTGTCTTTTTGTGATGCTCATAGGGCAGCAGGGACACCAGTCCTCTCCCTAGGTCTCTAAAGGCTCATGGTTCTTGAAATAGCTCCTACCTGAAGACATTTTTAACCTGGTTGCATATATCATAAAAAATATTTATGTTTCCTAATCTTATTCAATTAAGCATCTCCCAAATGTCTAGTAAGGAATGTCTGAGCATGACCAGGTCTTTCCACAGTTGGTTGTAGCCATAGAGTAAGTCAAATGTTCTTTTTTTAAGCCAATGGCATTGAATCTAGTTAAAGGCTTTTAAAAACAAATGCTCCAACTGTGGAGCCCAGCTGAGTGAACAATAAAACTTGCCCTAAAAATGACAACAGGGAAATGATAGAAAGGGAGCAAGGAAAATTTCATCTCTAATTTGTATGGCATTTGGGGCGGTGTTATTCATTGCAAAGGTTGGGGGTTCAGCTATTCTGCCACTCCCTGCATATCAAAGCAATCTGCCAGGGTTTGGTTTTGTATAAGAAAGAAAGGAATTCCTAGAATACACAAATCAAGATTATTCAATAAAGGGAGACAATGATTACCCTTTAACCTCTGAGAGAGAACTCCAAGTGGGCATCAAACTAACCCTGAGATAGGAGACAGTAGAAATCCCCACACCCAAGTGAATTTTAGGACATTAGATAATTATTGGTGGGAAATATATTTGAGTGGAAAACTATGAATCTCAACTGACATTTATCCTTGATAATGGTGCTTCTATTTTCTTAAGATAGAGGGTAATAAAAATTGCATCTTAATAGAATTTTATCAACAGATGTTCTAGAAGAAACTGAGAAAACAAAGCCAGTCTGAGGAACATTTATACTGCTCATATTTCCTCTCTGAACTGGAGAATAGAATTCAATAGCAAAATTGTAACCTACCTTTCAGAGATGTATTGAAAGTAAAGTATAGATTGTGAACCTTCTATTTTTATTTTTATTTTTCTATTCTTATTCTTTTGCCCTATTTTCTTTTTTTTATCTACCTTTAATTTAATGCCATCTTATTTTGTGTGTATACGTATGTGTGTATATATGTTGACAAGTCATATTCTTTTTGGTATAAGATGAGAATTACACACATGCAAATACATATTGATACATACATAAAAGTTTACACTAGCTGTTACATTGGTAGAAAGAAGGAGTTAGGGCTCCAAGGATTCCTATGATGGGGACTTCAAGCCAAATATTTTTGCTATCATTTTTATATATTTATCTTTTATTTTTTCTCCTATTTTTGGGAGAAGCAAATTATGTCTTTGCTTTTTTTTTGTATCTTATTAATAACTTTTTTGGACTAAAATATTATTATTGAAACAATAAGTTGGGTCTTTATGTATTTTCTCTCCTTCTGATAGACATAAGACAAAAACTGATAACAGCAGGCTGTTTCTTTTCAACACAGAAATAATCTTGGTTCAGCCCTTGTTGGTCTCACACTGTCTTTCCCTTTTGCCAATAGTAAGTCATTGGTCTTATCCCTAATCTCAAGTCGTTAATGTCTGTTTCTGCAGGCTTTCTATTCCATTGTCAAAGTCGCCCGTGATTATTCTTAGGTCTGAGTATCTCTCTTCCACCTTCATCCATGTTGTTCCACTCTTCTCCCAAAACACAGCCACTACTTACTCCTGTGGCTGCGCAGCAGGTTCCCTCCCTGTTCTTGGTAGTGGCCCTAGAGTGTCCTGTGGCCTCTCTGCCCTTAGGCCTATACTTGCGTTTCCCCTACTTCTGTGGGAGTAGAGATGTCATAGTAACAAACGAGAGAGGGAGTGATCAACCACAGACAGTCATCCCTTGGTATCCATGTGGGATTGGTTCCAGGACCACCCGCAGATACCAAACTCCATGGATGCTCAAGTCCTTTATATACAGTGGCATAGTATTTGCACATGACCTACACGATCCTCCTGTATACTTAAAATCACCTCTAGATTACTTAGCTCTTAATACCTAATACAGTGTAAATGCTTTGTGAAAAGTTGTTATACTGTATTGTTTAGGGAATAATGACAAGAAAAAAAGTCTATATATGTTCTGTATAAATGCAACCACCCATTTTTTCCCTAATATTTTCAATCCATGATTGGAGGAATCCATGGATGTGGAACCCACGATACAAAGGGCCAACTATAGAGCCGTGTTACAACTTTGATTGTGAAGGCACCGAGGCACAGCATGGAAGACAGAAAAATGGGGACAAGAATAAAAGTGAATAGAGAGGGAGATGCCATTCTCTTCAGCAGAAACATCCTTCTGTTTCCTTTCTGATACAAACATTCTTTTCTGTACAGCTGTCTCACAGGAGAGATACTGAAGATGTTAAAGTCTGAGCGGCAAGACATTAAAAAACAACACAGAGTTAGGAAAGTTGAGTCCTAACCTTTTAGAGATGATCAAACAGCTCCAGAGAAATTATGATTTCTAAGATCATATTTCTAGGTGCAGGTAGTGGCCATTTGGTGCTAGCGTCCTCCCTATCACTCAGGCTACCAGCCAAGGTTACTGAGCACTTACTGTGGATTGTGTGTGTTCATGGTGTCATACTGTGCATACATTCAAGGTAGGATGCTCATTGCTGTATGTTATGCACAGATAATTATAACATAAACTCTGTCCCAAAAGAATGTGGAACATTTAGATGGAAATGGTAAAATCATATTCTAAAACAACCTCTGGTAAGCCCAAAGAGGGGTACAAATACTAATGTGACAGAAATTCAAAGGAAGGTATGATTAGTGTGGGCCAGAGTGGTAAGGAAAAGCTCTATAAAGGGGCGAGTCTTGAGCTGCCCTAGGTAGCAAGCTGCTGCATCTCCATGGTCGTTGGCACAGCGGGTCACTCCTCAGTACCCAGATTCTGCCTGTGCCACACGCAGACCTAACAGTGGGAAGAGTAGCATTTTAGAAAAGGAGGGGGCTGAAGGCTGAGCATGAAGCCTTGAGACATCAACTCAGGTATGTGTGGAGGCAGTGGAAGGTATTATTACCTGGAACAATTTCACTCTTTAGGCCCAAATCAGCCTCCACCAGGATATTCTTGCTCAACGTGTTTCTTTGACACATTCACCAGAGCACATGCAGATTTGGCCCCAGTCGGAAATATATTTCAATGATTTCTAGTTCCTGAAGGAAATGTGAGTTGGTACTTAGCAGAAGTTATAGCACCATCTTGTGGAAATAAATGCTTCAGGCCACCAGCTTTTTTGTTTTGAATATCTTAGTCATCTTAAAAAAAAATCAATCTTGAAACATATTCACAGCTCTAAATCACTCTTGGAATGCATAGTCTATTAGTAACAAAAGACTTCTCATATATTCTAATTCTTTGATGGCTGAGTTAGCATTCTCCACTGGTGGCAGATTTCTTATTTGCACAATAATCATACATACTTAGGATCCAATATGATCAACCTCTCAGACTCATTTCTTTTAGGATGTGTGTCCTTGGATTTGGGTTTTAACCATGTCTCAAGTGATCCTGCCTTTTGCTAATTTAGCAAAGTAATTCTAAATCCTGAACAAAATTAAAGGTATACAAACACTGGGTGCTATTGCTCTTTTCCGTCTCCTCTGGTGTGTCAGACACCTCCTCCCATAAGCAGTAGGGTTCATTGACACAGGACTTGGGAAAAGGAGGTCCCTTAGTCATTGAGAATCTAAAGTAACAGTGTTGGGAGTTCACAGAAGAATTCATAGCTGATGGGAACTTACATAACTTCCTAGAAATTTTATTGGGTCCACTAAAAAAATAATCCCCGGAAAAAGATTCCATTTACAACCATAAATTCATTTAATCATTAAATAACTATTGAGACTTTTAAATGTAAGTAATCCACCTTCCAGTGGAGGGAAAAATACGCCCAGTCTAATCTTCTCAGTCTTTTTCGTCCCCAGTTTGGTCTGCTTCGGGAATAGACTTGATCTCTCTGCGAAGGTTTGGGACAGGCGTCATTAGAGTTTAAGGTGGGTGTGAATTTTGCAAAATTTAAAAGTCTGTTTTTTCCCAGTAAAAATTATATTTAAAAAAAGTTACACACTGACATGTTTCCAAAACTTAAAAGTACAAAAGTAAATTTACAGAAATTTACAAAAATAAATTTTTCCCTTCACACATGTTCCTCAGCTATCCAGTTCCCTTCCCTGGAGACACCAATATTATAAGTAGGGAAATGCTCCAAAAATATTCTATGCTTATAGAAAATATATTACATCAGTGGTAGCCCACAAACCATTTTGAAACTTGCAATTTTCACTTAGAAATATAGATTGAAGATTGTTCTATATTAGTCCATAAAGAGCTTCCTTGTTTATTTTTCAGCTGCACAATGTTTTACTGAGTGGGTGTAGCATCATTTACTTAACCAGTCTCCTATTAAGGTTGTTTCTAATAGTTTGGCAATACAAACAATGCTGCGATGAATAGCCCTACATCTGTTGCTTTGCACACGTGCTGGTCTACCTGTGGGCTGTATTCCTGGAAGTGAAACCGCTGGTCAAATGGTGCATTTGTAATTGTGGGAGACACTGGCAAACTGTTCTCCGTGGAGGTCATTTGTGCCAAATTATAGCAATGTATGACACTCCATGTTCTCACTAACTGTATGTTTTTAAAACCTTTCACCTTTGCTAATCTGATAGGTGAAATACAATATTTCAGTGTAGTTTACTGTTATAGTTTTTGCAATTTTCTTATTCTGAATTTGGTTCTATGAACTCAAATTTTTCATGAGGCTTGGTCACCTGGTCACTTCTCTTTCTCACTTTGGCAAATATATTGATTTTTATTTAAATTAGTTTTTTGAATAGGTAAAAATAGATCAAATTTCAACCAGCTTTCAAAAATATTCATTGACATTCTCCCTCCCCTTCTCGTTCCCAGTAGTGGATTTACTATGAAGTTAGTTAAGCTTAAGCTAACTTAGAGCTCCTTCCAAGAGTACCTTCCAAAGCCCTGAACTAATTCTGTACTCATAAATTCACACTATTTTTTGAAGAAGCTGCCCCAAATTGTATAAGCTTCAGGCCTGCATATGCCACTGCTTGTCACCATCTTCCCAAGTCTTCCCAAAGAGTTTCCACCTCTTTCGTCTGCATTTCTTATGTATTCCTTTAGAATCATTTTCTACGTATATAAGCACACCCAGATACAGTTACCTACCCTCTTCCATACACCCTGGCTTTTCTCAATGCCTCGTGGAGATTGTTCTATATAAGATACAGAGAATGTCCATATTGTTTCCTGTTTGCTTGTTTCTGGATAATTGCATGGCATTCCATTGTATAGAGATACTGGTCTTTACTTAATCAGTCCCCTGTTGGTGAAACTTAGTGTATATTTGTTTTGTTTTGTTTTTGACATGTTAAAAAAAAACAAAACTCCTGGCAAGTTTCAGAGACTTACATGGCAACTAAAATTCTGGTATGGTCACAGGTGTCAGAACAGGTAAGGATTGAAATAGGTGAAACTGGCAGGGGGCGTCTTAACCTCCCTTTCTCCCCACCCTCTTCAGGTATCTAGAACTCTCAACCCTTATCAAAACAGGTCCCTTAATACCTGCTATTCACAACCTATATATATGAACATATGCATCTGCATGTTAAGTTTATCTGTGATTGTGAAACAAAAGATTGACTTGCTAGAGAAATTCTGAGTATCAGAAGGCAGGAGGGAGAGATAATTGTAAGGCTTTGGGTATCTCTAAAATCACACTGGATAGGAGTTGGCTTTAAAAAAAGAGAAAATAGCCCACGAGGTCACATTACTCTAGCAGAGGCATTGCTACAGCACACAAAATGATTCCCAGTGCACATGTGCTAATGGTTTATTCTGCTATATATGGCGGGGAGGGGTTGAACCATCCAGGCATGAGTGTTGGATGTCTTCTGCATGCCAGAAAATTTAATTGCTTAGTATTTTAACCCTTTATCCACTTGAATCATCACTTCTGCTTTTCTAGTTCAATGAAAGCACAATGGGAATTACATTTTGGATAGCTGAAAATTCAGCCTTTCTATTTTCTCTATCCTCTTAAAGTGTTGGCCACCCAATCTCCTATCACAACCTACTTTCTGGGAAGAAAGGATCACACAGCTGTTTCACTCAGTTACCTAAAATCTAACCCTATTGCTTATTATTACCTTTTGTTCATATGTCCTTCTTTGGCTTAACCCTGGAACTATCTTCCCTAGGACTGAACTGTAGTTGGTATTAGTTTGAGAGACCACATTTCAATTTCTCTACCTCTTTTATACTGGATCAGATAAGTAAAGCATAGAGAAGGTAGGGGAGGAGAAAACAATGATGGTGAGAGGAAAGAATTGATGGATCTCTATGCTATATGGTGAAGAATATTTTATAGTGCTTCTTTTCAGCTTACAAAGTGCTGACCTGTGAGCGAGCTTAAAGCTTACAACATCCCCTTGGATTAGATAGGGTGGTATCTTATCAAGATTTTATAGATGGGGAAGCAAAACAAGGATACGCCTGCCCACAGCACACCTGAATCCAGGTATTGAGATTTGATGATTCAGGGCTGACTTGGTTTGGTCCCTCAGAAGGTGATCTGTGGAACAGTAACGATTACAGAATTTTGATGCTGGAAAGGAGCCTTGAGGATTGGTCCCGAAGCTCTATTTGGATTGTGTTTCACATAAAATTAAAAAAATCTGTAGTCATACCAGTGCTGCTGCTGGAGACCTGTGAAGGAGGCTCGGGTTGCTTTATTCCACATTTTGGCACCTCCACTTCTCTAGACATTTACTTTTATCCTGAAAAGCCAGAGAGCTAGAAACTCAAAACCCCTGACTACTTGTGGCAGAGACTGCTAGATGTTTATCAAAATCATCTTCTTATGCCTGGCTACATAGAGATATCACATTTCCCAGAATCCCTTATGGTTTTTATATGATCATGTGATCAAGCCTTAGCCAATGGGATGTGAGCAGAAATGAAAAGTCCAGTTTTGGGCCAGGTCACTAAAACCTTCATGCTTTTTTTCGACACACATAAAGATCTTGGAAACCACATGGAAATGATGGTAGATCCATGAGATATAAAGACCCAGCATACTGCCTGCCTTCAGAGCAGGAACACCTGCTCTGAGCAAGAAATGAACACTTGTTTACTATAAAATTTTCAAATAATGCAGTGTTATTTTCCATAGCTCACTCTCCATTTTGAGAGGTTTCTTCTTTAAGTCTTTAATATGTATTATTTTGAATATTTTCCCATATGTTTTCTTGTGTGTTTCTTTTTTTTTTTAATTTTTATTTCAGCATATTATGGGGGTATAAATGTTTATGTTACATATATTGCCTTTGCCGCACCCGAGTGTCTCTCTCTTCTCAGACATACCCATGTATAGGTAGGTTTTTCTCTAAGTGAATGAGGAAGCACTGTATCACTATGAGTTCCTTTTATCACTTAACATTTTAGGAAAATTTTGCTTGTAGTAATATTAACATATCATTTATATTGTGAGTTAATAATTCATATATTATCAAATTAATTAGACAATTAATATATTATATAAAACTTATATATTAATATTTGCATACTATTCCATAATATGTGTTTATAATGTCTTCTTTAACAACCTATTTATTGATATTTGGTTATGACATTTTACTATTATAAATATTGCTTCAACTTAAAATGTTTATGAGTATATATTTGTGCATATATATGAGAATATTTCTGTGGGATATGTTCCCAGAAATGGGATTGCTGCATCCAAAGGTGTACAAATTTTATTTTTTGAAGATAGATTCCCAGATTTCTCCCAAATCAACTTATATATCTACCAAGATTGTGGAGGAATATCCACTTGCCTATGTGCTCAGCGACACTAGAAAGTATCCATCTTTTTATTTTTGTCCATCTAATGGGCAAAAAACGGTATCTCATACTTTAAAATTAATTTCTCTGCTTACTAGAGGGACTGTCATTTTTTATCACATTTATTAGTGGCTCTCACTTGTTCTACTGTCAATAGTTCATTTGTCTCCATTTGTATCTTTGTATTTTTTTTCCAGTTAGAAAACTGGTTTGTATATTACTCTTTTGTTTGTTGTATATATTGGGGACTATGTTAGCTCTATTTTTATCTGTTTTTAAAGTGGATTTTCAAAACATTAAGGCTGGTTTTGTTTATGTGTGTGGTAAAGGTGGACTTTTTAAACGTATTATTTTATTTGTTTAAATTGACAAATGTATACATATACAACATGATGCTTTGAAATATATATACACACATTGTGGAATGGCTAAATCAAGCTAATTAACATATTTGTTATCTCACATACTTATCATTTTTGTGGTAAGAACACTTAAAATCTACTCTCTTAGCATTTTTCAAGAATACAATATATTGCTATTAACTACAGTTAGCATGTCATACGATAGATCTCGAGGCTGATTTTCTTAACTGTTGACAGTAAGAGATTCCTAAGTCCAGGCTGTAGGGAACCCATGTGCCTAGAGGTTATGGGCATGGTCTTTGGAGTCAGGCCGACCCAGATTAGAGTCCAGGTTGTGTCACATACTTGCTATGTGACCACATAAAACTTTCTTATGATCTCTATGTCTCTGTCTCCTCTTTTATAAAATGAATGTAATGAAAGGACTCATAGAATTGTTATGAAGTTTAGACAGGATTATAATGCATGTCACTCAGCACAATACCAGACACTTAATAAGCTCTCAACAAATACTGGCTATTAAAATTATTGCTTAAAATGTGGGTGATACAGGTACAGAATTAGACATTTAAGTTTTAGTCTAGGTCTTAGAACCTTTCCCAATAAAAGTTGCTTTTGGTAATATCCAAGAATAATAAAACTCTCTTTTCTTAGAGTAGACACAGCATGTTATGTTTTAGCCAGTCTTATGAAATTCCTGTTTCCTAGAGCATTAAATAGTCAACCCATTCATTAATTCAGTACTTACTCTTTCGTTTCTACTGTGTTTAAGGCCTGAGAGATTCAATGATCTTCAGAAGTCCATTTCATTTTCTCTGCATGGAATTTATTCGTTTCTTTGGAAAATGTGAAAACCCAAATTCATATGAAATATGAAGAGACCAATAAAGACAGGGAATTAGAAAACAAAGGGGAACCTTAAAGTGTGTCTAGTTCAACTTTTTATTTTATATAGGTGCAAAAACTGAGGTGCAGAAGAGTTTAGTAATTTTCCTAAGGTCACACAGAGAGTAAGTGAGGGTAGCAGGATGAGAGCCCAGGCAAGCTGACACTGAGCCAGCAACCTGTTGACTAAATCACACTGTGCTCCAGGGCCCACTTTTTCTTTTCACCCAACATGATTTCAAAAATTGAAAGCAAACAAACCGAGAAACACAGGTTTTAAAAACACAGATAAACACAAGCCAATGCTATTCAAAATCTGTGAAGACAGCAAGGTATGTAAGACACCTGTCTGCTGGTTGGGAAAGCCTTACAGAGGTGAAGTCCAGTGAGACAGCATTCCAAATCTCTTTCGTTTTTGTCTGCTCTCAACAACCTGTATTTATTACAGCCATGGTACTCTACACTCACAACAAACAGCAAACAGCAATCCTACAGGCCGGTGGTTGGCAATGCTGGTCCACATGCCAAAGATGCCGCAGGTGCCGATTTCAGGCAGCGAGTGAACCCACTGCAGCACACAGATTCCCTCCCTGTCATTTCCAGCTCCCGTGCCCACAGTCGTCTCCACCCTCTTGCCAGAGTTTTCCAGACCAACACCCCAACGTGGCTTCCCACCTGGCACAGCACCGTCCTGGCCTTCCAGAATGACAGGTTCAGTGATTTGCATACTCCTTTCAGACAACGATGACCACGGACCCCAGGATAAAGATAAACAAACAGTCCCAGGGCTTTTTATAGTCAGGTGAAATTTCTACCCTAATCTGTTTCTTTTCTTCTGTGTTCTTGTTCTTGAGCAATAACACATTCTTGATTGTTAATATGTACCACATACGAATATGCTAAAAGCAAGAATTAGATAAATCTAATGCACAATAAGGTATCTAATCTTAAAAGAATGAAGGGTAACACATCCCCAGGCCCATACATTATGGGTAGAAGTTTGAGCACAATGACCATTCATCTGTTCACTTAGAGTTTATCGAGTGTCTCCTGTGAACAGGCCTGGTGCCAGCCATTCAGGACACGGTTATCATTCGATCCACTGCAAAAGAGTGGCTCAGAGTTAATTTAAAGCCAGACTGCCTGATCTTGAATCATGTTTCCACCCCTGAATAATTTGGTGACTTTGAATAAATTAATTAATTTCTCTAAACTTCATTTTCCCGATCCTTATGTGAGGATAGAGTTAGTCCCTACTCCACAAATTTGATGTGAAGGTATTAAAGCATTTTACATAGTGCCTACCACATAGCAAGTGCTCAGTAACTATCAGCTACAGTTAAATTTCTTTTGTACTATAACCCACAGTTAGAGGGATTTAAGGATGGTTAGAAATGAGAAGATAGCTCAACACTGAAAATTTAGAAATGAGATCAATAGATAGAGTCCTTTATTTTTTCAGCAAGTTTTTGGTGAGCACTCACTATGTGCTAGGAGTGCCCAGATGTTGAGGATAAGGAGAAGAACCAATTCTTGTCTTTCCCTTTGCTGAGAGATGATATATTAATATATTTGAGATATGTACTGTAAATCCTGGATTAAAGATTATAAAATTTTAGAAACCAAAACCAAAATCTGATGTTTCCCTACTAGATGGACTAGGACCAGGTTCAGAGAAAGAGAGGTCCCCCTGGAGCCTTTGCCAGCTGACTCACAGAGGGGCCCCGAGTCGGGGTTGCTGCTCAGGCTTCTATCAGGCTGTTCCCTCCAAGGCCAAGTGGCCTCCTGTGCCTCTAGAGGGGACATGGGACAAACCTAAGCCATGAGGGCAAAGGTTTGGGTGACCTATAAGAATGAATACTCTTCCTGTTTAAAGGGCAGTCTTGGTCCCAGATCAGAAAGTTCAGCAACCCTGATAGGATTAAAATAATTTCTGACATAATGGTAATAATAACAGTATTTTTCTTGTGTTTGCAAAAATTTGGTTTTTTTTTGAGACAGGGTTTTGCTCTGTCACCAAGGTTGGAGTGCAGTGGCATGATCATAGCCCACTGTAGCCTGGAACTCCCAGGATCAAGCCATCCTCCTTCCTCAATCTTCCTGGTAGCTGGGGCTAAAGGTGCGTGCTACCACGCCTGGCCAATGTTTTATTTTTTTGTTGTTGTTGTTTATACAGACAGGAATCTCACTATTGCCCAGGCTGGTCTTGAACACCTTGCCTCAAGTGATTCTCCCATTTTCCTTGGCCTCCCAAAGTCCTAGGGTACAGGGCATGCCTTGCATAGTACTTTTAAGTCTTCAAAATGTGTCCATCTGCATCTCTCCTTTGAGGTTTTCAGTAGTCCTCTGGGGCATCCTAAGCAGCTCTCATATGTGTAATTAATGGATGATGGACTGAGACTCAGGCAGTTTAAGGAACTTCTCTTAAAGAACACATCTAGGTAATCGTAGACCTGGGACTAGAGCCCAGATCTCTTAAGTACAAATCTCATGTGTTTAAGGGCTGGGCAGCATCTTGGGCTTCCTGGACACCGAGGCCAACCATAGGAGAGCACTGCACACAGAGTTTAGGGTCCACACAGGTGACTCCCTGAGCATGGTTTCTGTACCCAGTGATTTTTGGCTGTTAACCTTGTACCAGGGTAGCTTTCATCACTTGAGACCTACCCCTGGAATGAGAGCTCTTCTCCCTTTTCCTGACACTTGAATATAGCCCTCCAAATGTTGCAATGCAATATGCAGCATCTGTCATGAAACTAAACAACCGTTTAAAGACTGCACTGGGAAATAATGGAATTACAAATGCTATATATAGCTTGGATACATTACAAGAACACTCTCTGATGCTCTTCAAATGGTGAACCGTCAATCTAAACCTGCAATGTCAGCCTCTTTCTTCCATTGTTTTCTGTCTCACTGTCCTGCCAGTCAAGAGGCTCCTCCTCCGTCCCCGACCCTTGGAGTCACAGTCCTTGGTTGCTACCTCATCCTTACTTCCACACACCAGGATGAAATCAAGCTGTGTTTCATAGCTTTAAGTACTTTTCTGTCTGGAGCCCAATGCCCATCTTTGGTTACAGGTTGAAAATTTCATTTCTCCTCCTCCTTCTAGAACTTCATGGTCACTTTAATTTTTATACAGTGGCTATGATTATGGGTCTGGCACTCATATTACCTAAGTTTGATTCTGGACTAGGTACTTATTAGCTGGCGGCATTGGTTAAATTACGTAATCTCTCTATATCTCTGTTTTCTCACCTAAAAGTTGTAATAATAGTCTCCACTTCATAGGGTTGTTATGAGGGTTTAAAGAGCTAATGTTTATAAGGAGCTTAGAACACTACCTCTCCAAGTACTCAAGTGTGTGGTGTGTGTGTACATGTGCACAAACATGTACATGTAGTATGTGAAACTAGAGATGTCTTTGTTCTGGATCTTGCCACCCAGGCACCCAGGACCAAGTTCAGGTCTAAAGTAGCTCTCTAATCTCGATGAGAACAGCCTCCGTTCCCACCCTCTCTACATTGTGTTCCTCTAAAACTCGTAATCTCCTTTGCAACCATGCCCATAAGACTTGTTGAACAGGATAAGAAGCCTTCCATAAATAATCTCTGGTTCTCCTGGTCTCATCATAATATGTATTAGGCTGAGAAGAAACCCACATTCACCTAACATGCCTACGTTGGGATAAGTTAGATGTATTCTTAATTTGATAATGTTGATAATAACGTCCTGCACTGTCCTGGTTAAGATGACAACTTAGAGAAGGCTTCGGAGTCAGAATGTTTGGGTATAAGTTTAACATTTTCCATTTGCTTAATGTTTGCATCCATAAAACTGGGGTGATAATGGGAAATGGATTGCTATGATGATAAAATGAGGCTGTCTCTGTAGAGTACCTATCAATGGGCAGTGGATGACACAGAGTAAGTACTTAATAATGCTAACTATTAAAAATATGATTAAAACCCTTCTTACCATTGAAACGCCTCTGCCTGGGGCTATCCATTCATACCAGTAAAAAGTTGTGTTGTGGCACTTGCTAACTACCCCCAAATGAAGGGAATGTGCGTATTCAGAGAGAATCATAGATACTCTTGTGGAGAAGGTGAGGAGAGTTTAGAAACAAGTGGCCATTGAAATCTCAGGGCGGATTGGAAAGTGGGTTTTATTGTGTAGTTTGCTGCGGTTGCCAGCTGAATGTGTATGAAGTCACTCTCTGACTACAGAAATTGTCAGACAGATTATAGAATTTAGTAAGTAAAAATCAGTTTTCCTCCAAGCCAAAGTGGACATTTACTACTTGTAATAGAAAATACGATTCAGGGGAAAGAGCCAAATGTGGGATGCAGATGGACAGAGGTATCAGTGGGCTCTGAGGTCTTTGCCTGTGGCTGCGGTATTTTAAAAAATTCTTACTAATGTGACTACATCTGGTAATGCCTGCTATTCTGCTATTTCTGAGCACACCTGACCAAGTCAGCAGTAGTGTGTCTATTTTAAACTTTTGGGATCCATTCCACTGTACAAAATAAATGTTTCCCTTAGATATTCTCAATTCAATAAGCAGTTAAATGAAAAAAGTTGTTAAGGATAATAAGTATAATGAATGCAGCAAAATATAAGTACTTCCTGGGGGAAAAGGGGATTCTTTGCAGATACAAAGAGAGTGTTGAACTTAGGTGATAATCAGCACCCAAGATTCCAGCAGACTACTGAGGCTGGAGATTCACATGCCACCTCAGTTGGGAATGACTTTCTTTGCACAGTATTCTCCTTAGTGTACCCTGGACCTCTGCATTCCTCAGGCTGTAGATGAGGGGGTTCAGGATGGGGTTGCAAAAGCTATAAAACAGGAAAAGGACCTTCTGCTGCTCCTCAGGATGGCGGGACTTGGGGGCCATGTACATGACGATGGCGCTGCCAAAGAAGAGCCCGACCACGCAGAGGTGGGAGGAGCAGGTGGAGAAGGCCTTTCTGCGGCCCTCCCCTGCCTGGATGCTCAGGATGGCCAGCAGGATG